>JAODAL010045028.1:0-32313 GCA_025379985.1 Phyllomedusa bahiana | reverse complement strand
GGGTTTGGGAAAATACAGGGCTTCTGTATTTTATTTAGCAGCAAACAGAAAGTACAACGTGCAAGGCATGCACAAACACAAACAAAAACAAAACGCCTGCCCGTCTGGGCTCTAACTAACAGAGGTCAGCTTACTGTCAGTCTGTAAGTTCCCGGCTGGTTTTCCAGCAGGACTCCACCCAAGGCTTGAAGGTAGCCAGGGGTTGTAACCACCATAGTCAGCTTACCTGCTGACTTTTATACTCCAGGTAAACCCCGGAGTGGAGTCATGGGAAGTGAGCACCCACCCTGCTCTATGCTCACTCCCAATGAAAGGCCGACCCAGGAATATGGCTGAAGCCATACGAACATATTACGCATGTTAAACATATGTCGACAGTCTAAACTGTCGACACCTATTGAAGTTTGGCCTTTCATTCCCCCAAGTCTCCTTACCTTGGGGGCATGTGTTTGGACATTGAAAGGTGCATGCCAGGACACTGGCCGGGATGTACACTCCATTGTACACCCTTCCTGCTGTTGCCACCTTACAATATATATATATATGTGGCTTGCAACTATTTAGAATCTGCATAGTTCTGCAGATTCTTGTCATGTTATTGAATTGTTACTGTTTTGTTCCTAAAAATCAAAATGTTAATGTTTACTATTTTGGTAGTATTCTGTAAATCCACCTTTGGCTTTCCATACTGTCTGAATCCTTCTGGGCTCTGGATCAGATTCCAGCATGTCTCAACAGAAATCTGATACCAGGTCTCTTCTACACGTTCTCAATGTTGGTGCAGATTGGTCAACTCACATGGGTACGAACACAGCTTTTTCTTCAACTCTACCCACAAGTGTTCAATTGGGTTGCAGTTTTGGGACTGTGGAGGCCAATACAGCAACTCTACTTCATTGTCATTGAATCATTTCTCCCTCTATTGATAAGCTGGATGATACAGTGTTTCTTTTCTGGAGAAATCTTCATGGTCGCTAGTTGATTTGAATCAGTGACCTTTTGCTTGGCAATAAACCGAGTAACACACTGAGCTATTAGGGAATGTAATTACAGGTTGTAATTTGTAGTACACAAGAAGAAAAAGATTGTCCCACCACCAGGAGCAAAACAGTAACAATGCAGTTACAGGACAAGAATCTGCATAACTAAGCATATGCTAAATAGTTGCACGTCAAAGTTATATATAAGATAGCTATGATGATTGTCTATAAAATAATGGGAGTCACATGTTCAAAGATGTAGCGGACGGGGATATATGGAGCCTGAAAGTCACAAGGTCAAAACATTGTTAGGCCGTGTTCACACGGCTTATTCCCGGCGGATTTGTGAGCCGTATTGAGCTCACAAATCCGCCGTGAATAAGGTGTGGGAGGGGGGCGGGGCCGGAGCGCGGCGGGGGCGCCGCTCCCGGCCCCATAGACAATGCATTGTTTACAGCGCGTACGCGCCGTAAATACTGTGCATGTCAGTTTCTCCGCGCCCGGCGGATTCTCCGAGCGGGAAGGAGCGACGGAATCCACTGTTCTCTATGAGAGCAGTGGATTACCGTAATGACAGGGACGGATTGGCGCCGTACTGCAGCGCAAATCCGGCGCGGAGTACGGCGCCAATCCGTGCCCAAATAAGCCGTGTGAACGAGGCCTTACCCTTTTGCTTGTCAGTATAAAATATGTTTTTAGAACACAGAAACTTTAATAAATTGTAAATATGCAAAATGCTGCAGTAAGTGGGAGAAACAGTTTTCACCAAAAAACGTCCTGCATAATATTTGTGGAGTCTTTTAATTTGTTCTGAGAAATAGTATCATCTCCATAAGATTCTACTTGATAGATGACCTCAAATCTGATCCAATTATTTCCAGGCTAGAGAACGGCCTTTCTCCACTAACTTGGGTTAGTGGAAAAGCAATGACCACAGGGGCAACATCTCTAACAATCTCAGGGTATAAAGGAATTGCCTCAGCCACAGTCAATTTTGATGAATAGTTGAATTCTTCTACCTCTTTGAGAACAAGTGAAAAATTTGACTGAAATCTGGTCAATCTGTTTACAATAGGAGCAGAATCCTTTCCCCTGCAGCAACACTTTGCCTGCTCCATGTCATCAATTGAACTCCTCATCTGATCAGGCTGAAGATATTGGAGCAATAGAACTGGCAATACCCAATTCCTCTTGGTACTGTTGGTACTATTTTCTCATGATAAATGGGGGGACATGTGTGAATACTGTCTAGCATGGTGGTGGGAGTGTCATGGTTTGGGGCTGCATGAGTGCTGCCGGTTGTGGGGAGCTACAGTTCATTGAGGGACCCATTAATGCCAACATGTACTGAGACATACTGAAGCAGAACATGATCCCCTCCTGTTAGAAACTGGTCCACAGGTTAGTATTCCAACATGATAGTGACTCCAAATCAGGGGCGTTGCTAGGGTCCCAAAACATCCGGGGCTCGGGCCTTTAAGTTTTTCTGAGTACGGCTGGGTTCACACGGAATTTTTTGCGTCTCATTGTGAAATGCGGATGTATTTTTTACATAGAAAAACCTTTGTATGTAGGCTCATGAGAAATATAAGTGATTACACTGCAGTTACATTTGGTGACTTACAGGAGACGTCTCTGAAGAGTTGTTCTCTTTCTCTTCGTCTCCATCCAGCCCAGACGCCATGACGTCCTCTCTGGCAACGACTCTTCATGTAGAATGTACAAAACATCTTAGACTCCTTATTTTATCAGCATTTCTCTACAATTTCTATCTCTTTACAAAATCCCATCTATAGTGCCCCAAATAGTATAATTACCCACTTGTAGGTTAATTTGCCCCTATAGCCAGGTAGTAGCCCACTGTAGCCAGGTTGTAGCCCCTTTTAGCCAAGTTGCTTCCCCCTCTAGCCAGGTTATTAGCCCCTTTAGCCAGGTTACTGCCCTCTGTAGCCAGGTTACTGCCCCCTGTAGCCAGTAATATGCGCCTTGTAGTCAGGTTATTAGTCCCCTATAGCCAGGTTACTGCCCCCATAGCCAGGTAATATGTCCCCCATAGCCAGGTAATATGCCCCCCCCTTTGCCACATATGCCCCCTGTAGCCACATATGCCCCTCTGTAGCCACACATGCCCCCTGTAGCCTCACATGCCCCCCTATAGCCACACGTGCCCCCCTGTAGCCACACATGCCCCCCTGTAGCCACACACGCCCCTCTGTAGCCACACATGCCCCCCTGTAGCACACATGCCCTCTGTAGCCCCACATGGCCCTCTGTAGCCACACATGCCCCTCTGTAGCCACATGCCCCTGTAGCCACACATGCCCCCATGTAGCCATTAATATACCCCCTGTAGCCACACATGCCCCCTGTAGCCACACATGCCCCCTGTAGCCACACATGCCCCTCTGTAGCCACACATGCCCCCCCCTGTAACCACACATGCCCCCCTGTAACCACACATGCCCCCTGTAGCCATTAATATGCCCCCCTGTAGCCATTAATATGCCCCCTGTAGCCCCACGTGCCCCTGTAGCCACACATGCCCCGTGTAGCCACACATGCCCCCCCTGTAGCCACATGCCCCTCTGTAGCCACACATGCCCCTCTGTAGCCACACATGCCCCCTGTAGCCACACGTGCCCCTCTGTAGCCACACATGTCCCTCTGTAGCCACACATGCCCCCTGTAGCCACACATGCCCCCATGTAGCCATTAATATACCCCCTGTAGCCACATGCACCTCTGTAGCCACACATGCCCCCCTGTAGCCACACATGCCCCTCTGTAGCCACATGCCCCCCTGTACCACACATGCCCCACCGATCACATGCCCCCTGTAGCCATTTATATACCCCCCTGTAGCCATAATATGCCACCCTTAGACACAGCCCCTGTAGCCACACATGCCCCCCTGTAGCCACACATGCACAGTGCCATTAATATACCCCTGTAGCAACACATGCCCACTGTAGCCACACACATGTCCCCCGTTGCCTACATCCCCTTAGCCAATAGCCCCCTGTAGCCACACATGCCCCCATGTAGCCATTAATATACCCCCTGTAGCCACACATGCCCCCCTGTAGCATTTATATGCCCTGTAGCCACACTATGCCCCCTGTAGCTATTAATATGCCTCCTGTAGCCACATATGCCCCCTGTAGCTATTAATATGCCCTCCTGTAGCCATTAATATGCCCCCCTCTAGCTATTAATATGCCCCCCTGTAGCTATTAATATGCCCCCTGTAGCTACACATGCCCCACTGTAGCCACTCATGCCCCCCTGTAGCCAATAATATGCCCCCCTGTAGCCACACATGCCCCCCTGTAGCCACATATGCCCCCTGTAGCCACACATGCACCCCATAGCCATTATGCCCCCTGTAGCCATTATGCCCCCTGTAGCCACACATGCCTCCTTTAGCTAATACAAATAAAATAAAAAAAAACTACTTACCTAATGAGGCATGGTCCGCGCGTCCAGGTCCTGCAGCTTGTGAACGGTGTAAGCAGCTTGATGTCAGAGCTGCCGGCTTAGAGGATCCCAGCGTCGCAGGGGGGTGATGAAAGCGATGTGTCACGCCCCTGCGACGCAGAGGTGTATGTACGGCGCTTACCAAGCGCCGTACATACAGGGGAGAACACAGGACGGGAACGATCCGTCCTGCCTCCTCCCCGACTCTGACTGCGCGGCCGCTGTGAAACGGCCGTGCAGTCAGAGATCCACGGGCGACGCCCGCACCAAGGAGTGTTCCAGGCCCACGGCAGCGGCCTGGAGCCGCCGAGACTCGGGGCACAGGCAGATTCATTCGGGGCCTGTGCCCCGAATGAATCTGCCAAGCGACGCCCCTGCTCCAAATACACCTCCAAGACCACACTGCCTTGCTAAAGAAAATGAGGGTAAAGGTGCTGGGCTGGCCAAGCATGTCTCCATACCTAAACCCTATTGAGCATCTGTGGGGTATTCTGAAATGGAAGATGGAGGAGCAAAAGGTCTCTATCATTCACCAGCTCTGTGGTGTCGTCATGGAGGAGTGGAAGAGGATTCCAGTGGCTGCAACCTGTGAACCTCTAGTGAACTCCATGGCCAAGAGAGTTAAGGTAGTGCTGGAAAATAATGGTGGCCACACAAAATATTGACAATTTGTCCATTGTCACTTAGGGGTGTACTCATACCAAATTTATACTGTTATACAAGCTGTACACTGAGTACATTGCATTAAAGTCTCATTTTGTCAGTGTTGTCCCATGGAAAGAAATAACACAATATTTACAAAAATGTGAGGGGTGTATTCACTTTTGTGAGATACATTGTATATCTGGATAGTTGTAATTTATAAAACACTGGACGTATAAATGCAATATCTTGTGTTATTAAATGTAAGGAAAGAAGATCAAAACAGCAATTTATTAGTATAACCTTCATGTACCTTTCTGCACATAGATACAGATCAAGTGTGTTATATCATCAGCTGCAGCTATCTTATTCATCCTATTTGTGTCTTAGTCGCCTGCTGAAGGTCACCGCTGAGCTGATTGCATGCAGAGCATGGGGCTCTAATTTAGCACTCTACATAGTAGAACTCGTACTCTATTACAGCTGCAGAATTCTGGGTTCCAAAATTTATCTGCAAACTCATTTTCTAGGAACTAGTAAGGAAATATTTAGCTATAGCCTGCTTTATAACACGGAATGCAAAGAAATTATATTTCTCTACTGTATAAGAATAGTAAAATAAATAAACCATACAAAAGATATAAAGTACATGAGGTCAATTGATTGCATGCAATACAAATGTACTCTCCTGGCATACCTGAAACATGCCAATTTAGCATAATACACATAAATGATAATGCACAGGATATTTTTATATAAAAAAAAAAAGTGCAGACAAGAAGTGGAGGTGTTGGCAAAAACATTCAATTAGGTTGCAGTTGTTATTTTTTAACCAGCTCAATTTCATTGTTTGTTGTAAACAATTTGACTTTTCATTTCTCTGTTCTTATAAATAAGCCCAAGACTTTTCTGTGCTTAAGGCTGCATCCAGGCAGCAAGCAGAAAATACTGCTCAGATTCTAGATGACAATCTGACCAGTATTTTATTATTATTATTTATTTTATAGCACCCTTAGGTCCAGAGGGCTGTACATTCGAGGGGGATTATATACATAACATAGGTTAAACAAGTACAAGGTGATGACAAATAACTAACAACTGGTTAGGCTTACAGTCTACAGGGAAGGAGGGGTTTTTAATTTTTTAGCCAGTTTTGAGATTTGGCCATACCATTAACATTGAATAGTTTTCCAAGTGAAATCCGGCAGAATGATGTATTTATTCCAAGTCTTTTGCCAAAAACAGTGGGTTTGAAATACAACTCAGAAAATGTTCTATTTTCTGTTGAGGTCTATGTGGATGAATTTACAGTTGAACTTTGACAATTTTCAAATCTGAAATCCATGTCAAAATCCGACTGTAAAATCATGCTGTGTAGACATACCCTTAGGCTGCTTTCACAGAGTATTTTGAATCAATATTTGTGAGATAAAACTAGGAATGGGTCTAAAAACAGAATATACTTCTATTATTCATTTATATGTAGGTTTCATTCCTGGTTTTGTCGTACAAATATTGATCCATAGTACTAATGTCACGGCACACGTTTCTGCCGTGGAGCAGCAAGGCGCTGCAGGAGTTAATCCCTCTAGCCAGTCAACACACCGAGGGAGAGGTCGGGCGAATGAGTCTAGGAGTGACAGGTCAGAGGGTGTGTCGCACTGACTAATAGGAGGGCCCGAAGGTCGCACCAAACGGCTACTGAGGCGGGGTCCGGCTCCTCATTTAATCCTGCTCAGTACTGTCAGTATTTGCCTAAGAAAGGTTACCCCTTGTGCTTCCCCGGTTTTCCTTGTTTGCTTGTTTACTCCAGATTACCAGACCCCGTCTTGCTCCTTGACTACGTTTCTGACTTCTGATTCTGTACCACGTTACCGTCTGTGTTTGACCCTTTGCTTGCCTCCCGTTATTCTTCCGGCTTCTGATTCTTGGCTTTGACGTTCCTGCACAGTGACCGACCCGGACTGTTTGACTCTGTGTTTCTCTGACGGCCACGCACGTAGTAGCATAGGGCTTGTCGTCCAGTTGGGGTCTGCCACCTAGGGCAGCACGCCAGGTAGGCAGGGACAGTGGGCTAGGTGGCAGTCAGTGCCCACTGCACCTCCTCTGACGTGACAACTGATGTGTAAAAGTGGCTCTGTATGCTGCCACACAAGCTTTTTTTTCAAGTGCCATATGTTTAAATGTATCTTTCCTAAAAGCATTCTTTGTAGGCAAAAATACCACTGCACATACTGTATAAATATAGGAGAACGTTCTATTTGTAAAAGACTTTGTAAAACTTTACCACTATATAAAATCAGTAGAATAAGAGGTACAATAGAGGCTTTATGCACCTCTAAGGAACCTTTTAACAGTTGTATGTGAGAAAGCATCTGTATGAGGCCATACTAAAATATGTCTTCTTACTCATTTAATATTTTTAGTAAATTGATTACAACAGCAAATAGAATAGCTACAGGGCCACCATACCCAAGACTGAGACTTACATAAGATGGCAGTACTGACCTCAAGATCAGCTTCACTTAAGTTTTATGTTTGCTTCAATTTGTTTCACTTTTATATTATCACTTAAAACCTAAAAATTAAGCACATTTGACTTTGGGACCCTTTTTAATGGCTGATTGTAAGGCAATCACAGAAATCCGCAACACACTTTTTGGTTATTATTAAGATAATGGTATTATATCTCATAATATGGGTTAAATCATACCCATCAGCAATAACATTAAAACCAAAATTGTGTAAGTCCCCCCATGCCATTATAACACCTTTGACTTGTCAATGCATGCACTACATGTGAAGTCGTCCTGTACATGGTAGAAAGACTTTAGCAGCAGATCCTTGAACCCCTGTTGTGCGATGGGGTCTACACAGATCAGACTTTTTTGTCCAGGATGAGGTTTGGGAAATTTGGAGGCCAAGTGAAGAATATAAAGTCTTGTTTCTTTGTCAATGTTACAGGGTGCCCTATTTTGCTGAAAGAGGCCACTGTCATTAGGCAATACTGTTTATATAGTAGTGTATATAGTGTGCCACAGTGTTTAATTGTGGTGCATGAATGCCAGGACCTGAAATTACCCAACAAGGCATAACAAGGTCTCTGTCAGCTTGTGTTCTTCCCATTGTTCATTGGGGTGACATCTGTTGCCCAGTCATGTGACATACATCCCGCCATTCATGTGATGTAAACGCATAATTTTTAAAATCAGGTCACCTTCCTCGATTGCTCTTTTAGTTCTCATGCTCAGATACCTACTGTAGGCAGTTTTGACAGGAATCAGCGTGGAGTTTCTGAACAGTGTGCAGCTATTCAGCCGTATATGCAGCAACCTCTGATGTACTGTGTCTGAATAACTGTCTATCATACCAACATCAATTTTTTTTGCAATTTCTGCTACAATAGCTTTTTTTTGGGGATTAAGCTAGAGTGGCTAGTCTTCACTACTCATTTGCAATGATGAAGCTAGGGTGCCTATGGCCTTGTCACTTGATCATTAGGTGTCCTTCGTTGAACCACTCTTGGTAGGTACCAACATTTGCATTTTGAAAATACCACTAAGTCTGCTATTATTTAGCCCATTTTTCTAACATATCTACTTCATAACCTGCCTATTCACTTGCTGTCCAATGTATTCTCCTAAGCAAGGTGAACCTATAGCTAGGTCATCAATTTTATTGTCCTCAGTTCAGTTCTTCAGTTTTAATGTTATGGCTGATTGGTGTATATCTCCTTCATAAGATTTGTGTGAATGCCTTAGATTCATGTCTACCTGCACTGACAGCACAGAACTAATCACCATAGTAACTCAATACATTTTAAAATCAAGAAAAGGAAAATGTTTTAATAGGACTCATGGGAGGTTTTTGTATACTTTAACAACATCTACAAACCTTCAGTAAATAAAGTGTTCACCACGTGGCATAACGGTGAGAATCCATCTGGTAACAAACAGTTCTTCTAAGACTGCGGGCAACATTTCAGTGAAAGCAGCTTATCCGGCCTAAATGTACTATAAACTGTATGTAAACAAAGCCAAATCCCAACCCATAAGTAAAGAGTCCCAAGGTGACATACACTACTCACGAAAAGTTAGGGATATTTGGCATTTGGTTGCAATTTCAAGATGAAAATAAAATTTCTTGAAAATGTTTTTTAAAATGAACTAAATGGGACCATCACTTAACTTTAGAATGCAGATGTCCAAGTTGCTGATCTCCGAGGCTATATTCACATGGGGTAATTTCAGTGCGCATTTAATGTTGTATTTGGGCTCTAATACGGGCGAGATGTGCGCCGAAATTACGGTAATGTGAGAACTATGGATTACGCCTCCTCTCCCCGCTCGTCCAATACGATCGTATAAGATAAGTGACATGTCAATTACTTGCAGTAATATGCGCCGTGAGTAATAAATGTCTATGGGGCCGGCTGGCTGCCGCCTCCCCGCGCCGCAGGAGAGCGCGCGTATTAGCACGAGCTCCCTAAAGACACGATGTACTGCGGCACGTATTGTACGCGCTGCAGTACATCGTGTGAACATACCTTAACGAGAAACTGTATCAGTGTGGCTTGCATGCTAGATGACCTGACAACACCCCCAGTCACTGGCATCATTGTGTTGAATGGACCAAGGATCCTGTTTGAAGCCTGCTTGGCAAAGTACTGTTATCAATTATAAGGTGTTGTCTTGGTCTCATGATGTCAAAATTTGAACAGCATGATGATGACTGTTTAAATCCCTATTCAAACTGATCCCCTAAGGCTATGTTCACACGGCTTATTTTGGGACATATTTCAGCCCGTAATTCGCGCCGTAATTCGTGTTGTGAATTTTTCCATTAAGTTCCTTGTTAGGCTTTGTTCACACAGCATAACTGTGGCGCGTACAGGATGGCCGCAATTACGCCGGGCGATATGGGAGTTGCGCTGATCAGTGTGTACGCCCATGGCCCTATTGACATGCATTACTTATCTCCCCGCGCGTACAATACGATCGTATTGTACGAGCGGGGAGAGGAGGTGTAATCCATAGTTCTCTATAAGAATTGTGGATTACCGTAATTTCGGCGCGCATATCGCTCGTATTAGAGCGCAAATATACCGCGAAATACGCGCTGAAATTAGCCTGTGTGAACATACCCTTAGAGATCAGCAAACAGTACTGAAATATTGAATACTAAAACATGTGCATTCTAAAATTAAGAGATGGTTTCATTTAGTTAATTTGAAACAAAAAATCAAGATATGTTATATTCATTCTGAAATTTCAACCAAAAGCCAAATATTTGTGAATAGTAAATGTGCTATCATTTGTATTTGTGTGGAAAACATAGGGCATCATGTATAACTGGGCTGCACAATTTATTTGGCCTGCTTTGAGTCAAACAATCTGTCGTAGCAGTATTCTATCGATGTAGAACCATCGTACGCCAAAACCTGCCGCATCTGCACCAGACACAACACTTTTGAATGTGGGAAAGAAGTAGGGAGCGTGTTGCACCATATTCGTACAATGCATCAAAAATGCGTTAACGTGTGAAGCTGTCATTTAAATCCATATCAGTTTCAAAGTGGCATGGTTGAGACTACTTTTGGCGTAGAACGGGACACATTTATAAAGTGCTGTGAGACACATTCATACATAATGTCAGATCACACAATATTAAAAACAGAGGTAGAACTGGTGAGTCGGCACCAGGTCCATACATGTTCCCCTTAGGGATTATAAAAACAGTAAAAATATCTAACCCTAATCTTAAATTTTGGGCTATTGTGTACATCCTTACAGCTATCCCTATTTCGGGGGTTATCTTTAATTGTTTCTATCCTGTGTACTCTTTTTGGATCCTAATAAAGACTGTATATTTTTGGGCAACATGTTTCTGGTGTTCTTCATTTTGTGTATTTTCTTGAATTTTTTCCATTTATTATTATTTAATACACTAGACAGCACCCTACTATTTGCTATGGTGTAGTGCCCGTCGTCTTCCATAATTAATATATTAACATTGACTTTTCCTCAATATTCTTTTTTTTTGACTAGTTGGTTTCATTTTGCTTTATTAGAATGGGGTACTTACCTGTTACATATCAGATACTTGGGGCCACATGTATGAAGACTTTCTATAGCAACCAATCAGAGCTCCCCTTTCATTTCATATAGTGCTCTGAAAAAATGAAAGGGGAACTCTGATTAGTTGCTATGGGCAACAAAGAAAGTCTTAGAACTAGACAGTTTTCATACATGTCCTCCTTAGTGTTGCAAGTTTCCAATTTGTGCCCATCGAGTATACATTTTGCTAGTCCAAGTACTAGAGTTTTTACTGTGTATAATGCTATGTGCTTTATATTGATGACATAGTCCATCTCATGTGACTTTTGCAATTGTTATGACTTCTCATGGATGGGTATGGACTTGGCCCAGGAGAAGCTTGTCACTCTTTTATTCATTTTATGCACATTTTTTTAAAAAAAATTTTTTGCTAGCGGGTGGCGTTGTGACTCTATTTTGTACCTGTTTACTATTATTTATTTTCTTTTATGTCTGTAAATGCCAATAAAAATGTTCTAAAAAAATTTATGAAACCTCTGATCAGTAGATAAATTTGAATGGGACACCTTTTGTAAAGATCTTAACGACCTTGGATGTATGCATATTTCAGCTGTATTTTTTAATTTTCTAAGCCTAATGCTAAAAAAAAATTGTGAAACACCTATTGGGTCGATATGCTCACTACACCCCTGGATATATTCCTTAAGGGTTGTAGTTTCCAATATGGGGTCTTATGGGGTGGAGTTTATCAAGTTTTAGCACCTTAGGGTGTCCGTAAACCTGTAATAGTGCCTAAAGAAAATCGTAATGAAAATGAGACCCCAGAGTCCGGTAGATGCTCCTCTGAGGCTTGTGGTTGAGGCAAATAGTGCACTAGGGCAACATATGAGATATCTCTGAAAATGTCAGAATCTGGGGAATCAATATTAAGTAGCATTTACCTGGTCACATCTACTGTGTTCCAGTGAATAATGTATAAAAATTGAAAATCTACAAAAAAAAAAAGTGACATTTTGAAATTTCATCTGCACTTTGCTTTAATTTCTGGGAAATACCTAAAGGGTTACCAAACTTCCTAAACACTGTTGTAAATACTTTAAGTGGTTTAGTTTCATTTATGGCTCAAGTCATTTATGGAGATATCTAACATGTAGGCCCCTCAAAGTCACGTCAGAACTGGACTGGTTCCTAAAAAAATGTATATTGCAAATTTTCTAGAAAATGTGAGAAATGACTACAAAATTTCTAAGCCCCCTAATGCTGAATTATTTTTTTTTTATTTAAAATGTTAAAAATGCTGCCACCTATAGATGCTAGTTATAAACTATTTTGTGGTGGATAATTATCTGTCTTGTACGCAGATATGTTAGAACTTTGAAAATGACTAATTTTTCAATTTTTTCATGAAATTTTGATATTTTTCACAAACAAAGATTGTATGGACCAAAATTTCTTACTAACTTAAAGTACAATGTGTCACGAGAAAACAGTCTCTGAATCACATGGATAGGTAAAAGCATTAAAAAATTATTCTCACATAAAGTGACACATGTCAGATTACAAAAATATGGCTGTCAGGAAGACCAAAACTGGCTGGGTCCTTAAGGGTGCTTTCACACGGTGCGGTTTTGGTGTGTTTTTGATGCGGTTTTGGTGCAACAATGTATAGCATTAATCGTTGTGCCTTCCTGCACAAAAAAACGCATCAAAAACGCACCAAAAACCGCACCGTGTGAAAGCACCCTAAGGGGTTAAGCATCTAGAAGCATATTTGTAAGTTAAAGGAGCTATGAAGACAACAGGATAGACATTTGATCATGTCTACTATGTAACGCAAAAGCATACCATCTGTATAATTTAGAACATTTATTCTAACTTAAAAATTAACTTCCCTGAAAGTTAAAGCTAAAAAACAAAACTAAGAAGCACATAATATTAATCTGACAGTTGACACTGGAAGGCTATGGTGATATGATAGACTACGACCAGCATTTAATGTACTGTGTGTCTGATTTCCTGAAATCCCCATGTATATTGCAACAATGGAACACAATCCACTATTTTCCTACATTTGTCAATTAGACTGTCTACTAAACTTCAATATTGAGATATCACTCTCCAAACGTGAACATAAATTATACGGGATTGTGGACCCCAGGTGAAAAAATTAATCTTTTACTTCTGAATGCCACCAGCGCACAAATCAACAAACAGATCCATAAATGTATAGGGAACAGCTATCATTAGCTGTGTCAGACGCTGTGAATGTAAAGTACCACTGGTGCAGTGCCGCTATCAAAACAACAAACATGCCATGCATTTCAAGCACATAAACACAGGAATGTAAGATTAATGTCCTGTTGGGTCAGATTGAAAGGAAGTGTTTGTGGAAAATAATGAAGATGGAAAAAATAAAGAGGCGAGATTTTAAAGAAAGGAAAAATGGCTTCTTAAACTGTACGTGTTGTCTTCGATATTTATTTGTGTCGCATTGAGGAACTAATTTTCACTGCTCAGCACTTATCTTGGAAGCCCTGCTGTGCTCATATAGCTGGAGAGGAAACAACTTGGCCGTGCGTCAGAAATTCTTTATTAGCAGTTTAGCAAAAGGTAAACTTCCCCACACAAAAAAGTTCTTTCTTGAGATGTAAACCATATTGTGGCACCTGTCACGGTTGGTAGATTTAATTCTATCCGGGGCAGAGTCTAATGAATATTAAGCAATCCTGAACATTTGCTTGTGCAGATAACCTGGTATGGTACATTTAGTAGATCTAAGATGACTGCACTTTGTTTATCACACTTTAAACTGTGCAGAGAACAGAAATAATAGTTCTGCAAGAGACTTTTAAATGAAATATAAATTATTTACTTAGCTACCAAACTCTGGATCACTGGCTGGGAGAGAGATAAAATGTCAATTTATTAAATAGGGAAATGTGGCAACTATACAAACGGAATACCAAAAAAGATTTGACTGTTTGACTGAATTCATTTTACAAAGCAAACAAGAAACAGGATTTAATGTTTTTAGTTTTTCAATAAACAATTGTATTGTGGAAAAAAATATTTATCATATTAAATCTTCCAATAAAATGTAAACCTTAAAGGGGTTGTCTCACTACATGGATTGCTTTTTATGTTAAAAATCTTGCAAAGACAAGTCACTTTGCAATATGTGTCCAATCCATTAACAGTGTCCTTTCTATTCCTAGATATCTCCTCTTGTATGAGCTGCATCAGCCCCTCAGGTCGCTATAGCTAAAGACCTGTTTGATCTTTCCTGATAGGCTGTCAGTGCTGGTTGCTATGGCTATAGACCTGTAGCTCGTCACTGTAGGACAGCAGAAGCCAGAAGCAGCCATTAAACATGCCCCTGAATTTAAAAATGAAAGAAGAAAACAGGACTGAGGTAAGATGAATCAATGTAGTGAGATAACCCCTTTAAGGGTATGTTCATACGGCGCTGGATAAAACACATCAAAAGATGTACCCAAAGTGTGGTGCGTGTTTGGATGCTTTTTCTGTGCAGCAGGAATGCATCCTATATTTTAAATGAAGTATCAGCTTTATAAAACGGACATGTCAATTCTTTGAATGGATCCGAAAGACGCATCAGAAAGACACAAGTAAAACATGCATTGGCGATCAGACGTCTGAATGCCGATGCATGATTTACATTGAAACTCATGTAAAGCACATTGTTAGATGCGTGTTTGGATCCATTCTGGGTCTGAAACACGGATCCAAACACGCATCTAAGAAAATGTGTGAACATCCCCTAAACGCTAGATGCTACATCGTAAGGTTCAAGAGTAACAGTTTTTTGCTAGTCTTTTACCTAGAGCAAATGTAGTTTTTAGATCCTATCTTCCTGCACACTCTATTCTTTTCTTCAGAAGACAGCTACTGATAACAGCTGATGGGTAAAGCAGCACACACCTGTTAGTGGTCCCATGTATTGGAGACAAGTGGGCAGATTTATCATTAGGGCATGTCCCCACGGCAAGGGTTTTCGGCCGGTTTTTCAGCCGGTTTGCGGTTTTTCAGACCGCTTGAAAAACCGGCCGAAAATTAGCACAATTGTGCTCTATGCAAAACCTGTGCAGCAGTCCCCACTGCACAGGTTTTGCCGTCGGACGGTTTTGCCACCGGCGGTCCGGCGGCAAAACATTGTAGAAGCACAATCTTCCGCCCGGTTTCCCGACGGAACATGTGCTTCTCAATGGGAGGGGGGAGGGCTTTTCTCCGCTCATCGTGGAGAAAAGCTGTCCCCCCCGCGGCCGTGGGGACGGGTGCAAAACAGGACAAATACCGGCCGGCAAACCAACCGGTATTTGTCCTATGCCGTGGGAACGCGCCCTTACTGTTTAACACTCAGACCGTGTTAATTTAGATTAGACAGTCTTACAATGCGCCACATTTATCACAGTGTTGATAAATCAGAAGAATGTAAGAACTATCTAGTCTAAGTTTAACCCTCCTATTACTTTATGCCATTTTGGTACAAGGCGCTGCATGCTAAACTCCGGCCTGTTCCTATTTAACTACACCCATTTACAAGACCAATTTTGTCGGGCAAAGCACATACTGTAAGTGTCTATAAAAACATGTAATAATTGTTGTGTAAACCATGTATGCTTGTATTTTGCAGCAAAATGTACAATAATTCTGGCACAAATACTGTAATAAATGTGCTCCATTTGGGCCTCATATATCAAAACTGTCTTTGCTGCCCATAGAAACCAATTAGAGCTTAGCGTTCATTTTTTCCACAGCAGTTTTAAAAAATGAAAGCTGAGCTTTGATTGGTCACTTTGGGCAACACTGACATTTTTAATATTAGACAGTTTTGATAAATGAGGTCTACTATATTCAATAACTTCATTACTGACACGTGTATTTACTGTAATGTTTGTTTCAATTTAGTGGAGGAAAATTTCTGACCTAGAGCATCATCATCCTAGGCTACATTTTGGACATTACCCATGGTTTATACATATCATAGGTCAAACACAAAAGAAAAAAAGAAACCCCATAAAAAATGTATACATTTTATTAATCATTAAAAATACATATAAACATGATACAAGCTAAAAACACCCAAAGAAATCTATGACTTCAACCAGATAATAAATCCATAGTAATACATATAATACATAATAATTCAAATGAAAAGACCGACATATCAAAAAATAATAAAGAAAAATGTAAAAATATATTCCAAAAAAATCCAATAGTAAATACTAAGTAGTACTTAACCATTGATACTGTCAGCTGGGCAGAAGAAGTGTGCAACCCGACGTACGTTTCGCTTCTGTGCTTTCTGAAGGGACATATATTTTTACATTTTTCTTCATTATTTTTTGATATGTCGGTCTTTTCATTTGAATTATTATGTATTATATGTATTACTATTTGATTTATTATCTGGTTGAAGTCATAGATTTCTTTGGGTGTTTTTAGCTTGTATCATGTTTATGTTTATATGTATTTTTTAATGATTAATAAAATGTATACATTTTTTATGGGGTTCCTTTCTTTTGGTGTTTGTATACAGTTGTTTAGGCTCCATATAGCATACTTTATGTTGTAACTCTGTTTTTTGATAGGTGATCATATCATAGGTCAAAGTAAGACATATATTTTCAGATCTTCATTTAATGATGAAAGAAACACTTCAGAATAACTAAGTTAAACTATTACATGTAGCAGGGGCATTGCTAGGGTCCTAAAACATCCGGGGCCCGGGCCCCATGTGTTACATTTTGCTCGGAAGGGCTGGGTTCATACAGCATTTGTTTACGCCACATTGGAACTGCAGCATGTATTTTTAAAGAGAAAAAAAAACTTATTCTCCTATCACTAATTTCACATAGATCCTGTCCATCACCTCAGCAGTCACTGTGTAATAAGGGTCAGAGCTGACAATTGTTTTTCAAAAGCACCAATCTATGTATGATAACATAATACCTTATAAATCACATCATAGAGTATGTTCACACGGCGTCTTGCCTCTGTATGATCATCCGCTTTTCTGATGCGTCTCTGGGTCCATCAGAACAGACCCAGAGAAGCATCTAACCATTAGCAGTGAGTTTATCACTTCCGGCACTGACAGACACGCAGCGGTGTTCACATGAGAGATCGCCGCTGTCGGGTCCGTCTTGCGGATGTGATCCAAGAAATTACATGCAATTCTTGGATCGCATCCGAACAAATATACCATACATGTGATTGTTACTAAAGAAAACTCTACAAAACCAAGGCCCAATAATATTACTACTTAGGGATCAAATAATCCTGCCAGACAGTGGCCAAATGACAACACCACATGTGACTAGCAGGTGTACGCAATTCGGCCCAGGTCGCCATGATGACTTCTTCCAGCACCTGTATACTTACCTACCTCCTGGGGTTGGGGGGTGGCTGTGTATGTACCTTCCTATCTAATGGGACTTATATAGAACAGCATGGTGATACCCCATCCCCACAGAAACCTGCTTTCCTATGATGGGAAAGCCGGGTGCCTGCTGTGGGGGATGGGGAGTCACCCATTGTTCCTATATAGGCTGCCCGTTAGATAGTGAGGTGTATAGACCCCTCCAGTAGGTAGGTATGTAGTGCACTGTTAGGTAGGTATATAGAGTCCATTAGTCAGTAGCTAGGTATATAGGTACCCTTGGTAGGTAGGTATATAGGCCACCTCAGTAGGTACAGATATATTGCCCCCTTTATGTAGTTTATATAGTCCCCAATAGCAGGGAGGTATGTATATAAGAAAGTATATAGCCCCTACCTACTCGAAGTAGGCAGGTAGGTATATAAGCCAGCCCAGTAAGTAGGTAGATATATAGGTCCCCCAGTAGGGATGTAGGTATATAGGCCCCCCTGAAAGTAAGTAGGTAAATAGGTCCCCTAAGTAGGTTTATAGGTTGTTAGATACATAGGTCCTATGTATAGGTTGATTGGTCTATAGGTCCCCCAGTAGGTTGATATGTCTATAGGGCCACTCAGTAGATAGGTAGGTCTATAGGTCCCCCCAGAAAGCCAAATTTTGTTACTTACTGCAAATTTAAAATCAAACTCATTTTGATTAATTGGGGTAACTACAGCTAAATCCAGGGAGCAGAATACTAATTTACCCATTAAGGACTAAGGGGGACATGTATGAAAACTGTGTAGGTCTAAGACTTTCTTTGACCATAGCAACCAATCAGAGCTCAACTTTTATTTTTTCAGAGCACTATATGAAACAAAAGGGGAGCTCTGTTTGGTTGTTGTGAGTTCTGCTTAGTGGCCATGAGCTCTGACTGGTTGCTATGGGCTCTGGTTGGTCGCTATGGGTTATGGTCGCTATGGGCTCTTACTGCAGTTTTCATAGGTAAGGCCCAAAATGACCAAAGCCACAGAATTTTGGAGTTTGGATTTTTGTTTTGCTCTAAGGTGTTTACCGGAGGGGATGAAGGGATATTGTATTTTGTTAGACTGGCTTTTAACAAATGCAAGCGATACCAATTGAGTAACTTTTTTTTATTTAAAAACAACAATAAGGGCTTGATTGAGACTTTTAATTTTTTTATTATCTTTTATAGTTTTAAGGCCTGGTTCACACGGCTTATTGCCGGCGTAATTGCGGGGACGGATTTCGCCCCGCAATTACGCCGGCAGCCGTGCAGCGGGGCGGGGGCGGGGCCGGCTACATGGCGGCCCGATAGATTGTCATTATCTAAGGCGCGTACGCGCCGGAAATAAAGTACATTTCACTTTCTCCCCCACGGCGGATTCGCCGAGCGGGAAGAAGAGACGGAATCCATAGTTCTCTATGAGAACTGTGGATTACCATAATGACAGGGACGGATTGGAGCCGTACTGCAGCGCAAATCCAGTGCGCAGTAGGGCTCCTATCCGCGCCCAAATAAGCCGTGTGAACGAGGCCTAAAACTTTTTCTTTTAACTTACACATTTAGCGCCCTAGGGTTCTGGAGCACAAGAGGGGCACGATTGGCAGTACACTGTTTCGTATTACACACAGAGCTGACAGTCTGCAGTATAGATCAGCTCTGTGGGTCAGCAGTGCATAAGTATATTATCTTTGTACACCCTTATCACACCATATATATTATATATATATATATATATATATATATATATATATAATATATAACACACTCCCGGCACTTTATTAGGTACGCCTGTCCAACTGCTCGTTAACACTAATTTCTAATCAGCCAATCACATGGCGGCAACTCAGTGCATTTAGGCATGTAGACATGGTCAAGACAATCTCCTGCAGTTCAAACCGAGCTCAGTATGTGGAAGAAAGTGATTTGATGCCTTTGAACGTGGCATGGTTGTTGGTAGCCAGAAGGGCTGGTCTGAGTATTTCAGAAACTGCTGATACTCCTGGGATTTTCACGCACAACCATCTCTAGGGTTTACAGAGAATGGTCCGAAAAGAAAAAACATCCAGTGAGCGGAAGTCCTGTGGGCGGAAATGCCTTGCGATGCCAGAGGTCAAAAGGAGAATGGCAGACTGGTTCGAGCTGATAGAAAGGCAACAGTGACTCAAATAGCCACCCGTTTACAACCAAGTAGGCAGAAGAGCATCTCTGAACGCACAGTAACGGCGAACTTTGAGGCAGATGGGCTACAGCAGCAGAAGACCACACCGGGTGCCCTCCTTTCAGCTAAGGAACAGGAAACTGAGGCTCCAATTTGCCCAAGCTCATCGAAATTGGACAGTAGAAGATTGAAAAAACGTTGCTCTGGTCTGATGAGTCTCGATTTCTGCTGCGACATTCGGATGGTAGGTGTCAGAACTTTGGCGTCAACAACATGAAAGGATGGATCCATCCTGCCTTGTATCAACGGTTCAGGCTGGTGGTGGTGGTGTCATGTGTGTGGGAATATTTTTCTTGCACTCTTTGGGCCCCTTGGTACCAAATTGAGCATCGTTGCAAACACCTTGTGGAATCTATGCCACGAAGAATTGAGGCAGTTCTGAAGGCAAAAGGGGTCCAACCCGTTACTAGCATGGTGTACCTAATAAAGTGGCCGTGAGATGTATATAATATATATATATATTATGCAGAAGGGTGTGCAAAGATAATATACCCTATGTACTTTCTGACCCACAGAGCTGATCTATACTGCAGACTGTCAGCTCTGGGGATCACACTGACTCCCCACTGCTGACAATCTACAGCTATACTGATCACCCTGTGGGGCAGATATATAATGCTGACCCTCAGAATCTGAAACCCAAAATAACTGTACACTGAATGTTAGCTCTGTGGGTCAGCACAGAGCTGACAAAACAGATTGCAGCTGGTTTTTATTGGCCCCCAGACATGTACATAACAGTTAGGATGAAATATGCCCCACAGCCTCCCTGTAAATACCTAACGTCCGCCGGCAGCTCTGCAGAGTTCAGCACCATGAGGAGAGGAGAAGGAGTGGGTGAGGGAGGAGGAGTCCAGGGGCTGGCACCCGAGGCTTTCTCCTCCTCATACAGCACTACAGGCAGACGCTGCAGCCGGCAGCCACACTGACTGCTCTCCTCCGCCCCTCCCAGCTGCCTGTGCAGAGCGCAGCATCACAGGGAGCCGCGGCGCCTCTGAGAATAGTAGTGTCGCATCGTTGGTAAATAGATCCAACAATGCAGCGCTACTTCACTGAGTGAGGGCAGGCCGGCTGGGGGATGGAACATTCGGGGCAGCAGGCATTTTATTCGGGGCACGGGCCCCGAATAAACCTGCCTAGCGACGCCCCTGACATGTAGTGTCTAGGAACTCAGTCTGTAATAAATGCATTGTAAGAACCAATTCACATCATGCTTTATGGCTCTGTCACTAATTATCTGTATCCTGATGTATACTTCAGCAACACCGCAAAAAAGAAGAATATTGAAAATGCAGTCTCATTTGCACTGTATTTGCTCTATTTTACAATTGTATAAGATTTTTGGCCAAAACAAAAATTGTTTCAGATCACACTTTTTTTTTTTTACTTTCCAAATTTTTTTAAAGAAAAAAAATGTGGAACAATTATAAAACTCATTGTGTTTATCCAAAACCCAACAAATGAAACAAATTTTCCGGTCACCATGGGGTGTTAAAGGCCCTAATCACCAAAAGTAAACTAAGTGGATGTGGGACCAAAGCACATCAAGCCGTTAAAAAGGAGACAAAACATAACAAGGGGCAGAATTTCCTTAAAACCCCCCCCCTTATCCCAAGGGTGGGAGGGGAAGAGAGCCCAAATTGAAGGAGGAAGGAGAAGGATGGGTGAGGGGGAAATAGGGACCCACTTTTCATAAGTGGGCAAGGTGCAAGGGCAGGTAAATCCCCTGTAACTCGTAGCCAGATCACAAGCCCGGCGCTTTGAAATGTCTTCGTCGTGGTAAGATGTCCAAACATGAGTAAACAGTGGGGGGGCCCTGTATAACCCATTTTCAAGGTTGTATTCGGGCCGGGGAATAAATGTCTTAGCCGCCTGCAGGAGTGCTAAGGAACTTTTTAAAAAATGGAAGGACCAATTTCAACAGTTTTGCTCTGCATGAATTACCCTGTACGGAGATACTCGCTCACCGCAATGAAGAATGAAAATGAAATTGGGGATTATTTGTTGTACCATTTTACAATTGCTAAAATTGGGGGCCCCAAAACCCCTTGGAGCCTTTTTTTTTTTTATTCCAATTATTGGAAAAAATTCCTTATATCCTCTTGGTTATATACCATGCAAACATAAATTTTTCGGCTGCTGGCAGGGGGGGGGGGATATTCAGATTTTTGACACAATACACTGCACTCCAGAACCCGACAGAGCAGGACAATCCCACCATATATGAGCATAGTCCCCTTGGAATTTTCCACAGCGCCAGCAATTCTCAGAGACTTGCGGGAATCATTTATGAAGCACATGTGGGACCCTGTCCAGCGAGTCAGAATTTTGAAGCTTGTCTCCTGAGCCCTCTTGCAACAACGGCTCTATGGTTAAGCTCAAAACATTTTGGGCCATTGTTCAGGGAAAAAAACATGATCAAGATCCTTTTCCCATGCCGCACAATAAGAAGGAAGTGTTAATCTGTCCCCTGCAGACAACTCGGAGTACAGTGTAGATATAGCATGTCTCGGGGAGAATTTTGCTGACATAATTGTTCGAATTTGGTAAGGGGCCTCTGTGCGTGGAGAGTGTTTCCAAAAGAGGAGAGGAAATGTTTCAATTGGAGATACTGAAAGGTGGTGGAAGTATGGCCCAAGGCCGTGACCTCCAAACCTGACAAGGGGATAATCTGATTGCCGGCCATCACTTGGTGAAGGCGCAAAGGGGCTAGCTTGGAGCTCCCAAAGAAGGGGCGCGGGCCCATACCAGGTGGGAAAAATGGGTTGTCCGAAATTGGCAGAAGAGGGCCTGCCCTATCAATTAGGATTTGGTACGTTTTATGAGAACTAACTGATGTCAGGGTGTGTTTAACGGTAAAGGAAAAATCGAAACTGTTCGCGAGGGCAGGAGTCCAAATCCAGGGCAGCGACGCGAGCGACAGTGAAGACACACCATGCGCATACATGTCCAGAGCTTCTGATCACTGGGGCATACCATGTCCAACACTTACGTAGCCGCACCCAGGTAATATTTCCCTTACAGTCAGGGAGCCCTAGACCCCCCCAAAGATTTAATGTCTAGTTAAAATTGCATAAGAGACTCTAGGGCGGTGGAGGGCCAGACAAAATGTGAAAAGACGCTGTAACCCGGCTCCAGAAGGAGTTTGAATAGAGATAGGGATGGTTTGAAAGGAGGTATAAGACAGGGGCAATATGGACATCTTCAGGATATTAACTTTTCCCAAACCAAGAGAAACACTGCTTTGCCCAAAGAGTTTAAGATCCCGTGTAATTGCTCTAATAGGGATTCAAAGTTGAGGGAGAATAAGCCCGTTAGTGTAGCCGGAATGGTGATTCCAAATATAAACAGGCCCTTTTTGATGGCCACACGAAGGGGTGGTCTCGCTTAAGCTGGGCGAGAACCGGAGGGGGTAAGCCGACATTTAGCGCTTCGGACTTGGACACATTAATTTTAAAGTTGGACCATGTGCCAAAGGCCTGAAGTGTTGACAGAAGGGAGGGAAGGGACGACATTGGGTTAGTTATATAGGAGGTCATCAGCAAATGCTGAACACTTATATTCGCTCCCAGCCACAGTAATATTCGGGTCATCACGTATCGCAGAGAGCAAGTTCTCCATGACCAGAACGTACAATAGAGGCGACAAAGGACAGCCTTGTCTTGTACCATTCGTGATCAAGAAAGGGTCTGATAAGGTGCCATTAATTTTTAGCTTGGCGGAAGGGCCAAAATTTTGGAAATAAAAATAGGTCCCATCCCTAGACGAAAAAAAGGGGTTTGGTTGCCAGGGATGGCCAGGATTTTTCCTATCAAAGCTTTTTCGGCACCCAAGGATAGGATCATTAAGGGGATCTTACGGTTTGGGGCGTGGGTGTATGATGTCTATAGTTTTCAGAGTGTTGTCTCGGGCTTCCCTTCCCGGGACAAAGCCCACTTGGTCAGGGTGTACAAGGTCTTGGAGTATAGTGTTAAGTCTATTCGCCAGAAGTTTTGCGTACATCTTAAGGCCATGTTTAAGGGGCTTTTTAATTGGGCCGTTTTGGGTACCGAATTACCCGCCGAAGTGCGCCTTCGGGGCCGGAAAAGGGCCCCATTCAACGGTTTAATTCCCCAAGTCTTAGAAATTTGATTAACCGTCCCTCTCCCCCGCCCCGCGGCGAATTCCGCCGGGGGGGAGTTTCATAACTTGTCATTTCTGGGGCCAGGGGGTGGAAAAACCCCGTGCAAAGGGGCGTTGGGAAAATTTTTAAATGGGGGGAAAAGTCTTCCCCCGGGGCCAAAACTCCCGCTCCACTTAGCCCCGCCCACGCCCGTCCCCAAACCGCCGATTTCTGCCTAAAACATCGTCCGCGAAATTGCCTGTACATGGCCTCCAGCAAACCTTCACTTCCAACCTGGCCCCTAACAGATCTCGCAAGGTGTCCACCGCTAGAGTCTGTTTATGTTAGAGCTCCAGCGTGGAGACCCTTGATAAGGCAGATTGCAGCCTAGATGCCTTGTCTTTTTTTAATCTTGAGCCATGTCTGGTCAGGACGCCCCGTATAACACACTTAGCGGCTTCCCATTGGATCAGCGGGGAGACAGTATCATTCCTGTGATCCTGAATAAAGTCTGCAATAGTTCTAGATATATCCGCTACACATACACTGTCTAATAGCAGAGACTCATTGAGGCGCCATGACCAGGCAGGCCCAGAGACAGAAGGGAGGGTCAACGAGCAATAAACAGGGCGAGGGTCCACAAGAGAATATTGCCCACCGCCGTAGTGGAAACCCCGGGCAATGCTCCGTGTGACACCAGAATGTAATCCAGATGGCTATACACGTTATGCGGGTGAGAGTAAAAAGCTAAAATCTTTACCCTCCGGGTGTTGCAGCCGCTAAACATTGCAAAGCTGCAATGAGGTGTATGCTTTTTTAATGGCTTTAATGGACGAGTAGGAGAGCGATGACTTACCCGATGAGTTGTCCAGTACCGGATCCAATGTTGCATTTAGATCCCCACACAGGACTATCGTGCCTTGGGCTAAGGGTGTCAGTTTTCCTATTAAGCAAACAAAGAAGCCTGCTTGCCCCTGATTCGGGACATAGACGTTAACAATGGTAAAGAGACGACCCCCTATTTCAAGGATTAGAATGATATAGCGCCCATTGGTATTAGTCCAGCTCGCTCGCACCTGATGCACTAAGGATTTATGAAGGGCTATTGCCACTCCCTGGACCTGGACTCCCAAAAATTTTTGCAAAATACCATGTGGTATAGTACTTGTTTCGTATATTAGGAAAAGTGACCCTCTTTGAAGTTGTCCCTGCAACAGACTTATTTGAATTCGTTTTTTATGAAAATGGTAAAGTACCTGAGAAACTCTTGCTGGGAATGTTGAGACCTTTGTGTATTGAAAGGGGGTAAAAGATATGTCCGCCATGGGGCCCTAACTTACCAAGCGGGTTGGGGAGTAGGGGTGGAGGAAGGGGGGACTAATGGGGCAGAGAAAAAGGGAGGAGCAGCTATTAACAACACACTCACTCACCCCAGGAAGCAGGCAACAAAAGCCCGCCCTGGAACTATCGGATCGGCTAGCACGGCCAAATGTCCCTAAAGCCGAAAGGGAGGGCTGTACCTGGGACTGATTCCTGCTGGGGGGTACAAGCAAGCAGATTATAGCAAACAAAAGATAAAGAGAAGAATAATAAAAAAAGGTCTGAACATGAGGTGAGGTGTCCGAGCTCCATCATCCATGTAGTGTTCACATGAGAAAAAAGCAAAAAGCATTGGCCAACCCGACTGTAGGAGAGGGAACAGTGGTTCCCGTAAGAAAGGGGAAAACCTGATACTTAAAAGGTAAAAAATTACATCTAACCTGTGGGTAAAGGCAGATAGAAGGGAGGAAAGGAGAAAGGTGGGAGGGAAGAGAAGGAAAGGAGAGAGGAGGGGGGTGGGGAGAAACGAAGGGGGAAGAGAGGGGAAAAAAAAGGGGGGGGCGCGGGGTGTGAATGAAGGATAGGAAGGGGGGCAGAGTAGGTTGAGCGAAAAGGGAGGGTGCCAGACAGAGATTCCTCATGACCTACGGAGGGCAGGTACAGGAAGAGGCGACAATGTCCAACAGGCAGCAGAGAGTCCATAAAGGATACTTAGGCTCATAAGCACCAAGCAACCTAGGGCCCCTTCAGAAGAGTTCTCAGGTGGATTGGGTGCCACCGAGGAGTTCCGAACGATGTCTCGACGTCTGTTCCTCCGCGGAAGGAGCCCCTGTACTTCCCGCTGCATTCGGGGATTAGGTTTTAAATGGTAGCTGGGTTTAAGGAGGGCCATGGTGGAAAAACCAGGTCCTGGATGTTTAGTTCTTGTAGCACTGACGGGAGGTCATCCGGTGAGCGTAATGCCCAAAGGGGGTTTTTCTTTTCCCAGTATAAACAGAGGAAGGGGAATCCCCATCGGTAAGGGATATGAGCGCCTTTGTAACACTGAAGAAGGGCTTTAGGGCTGCCCTCGGGCCAGGGGGTACCGGGATAGATCCTGAAGCAGGAGTATTGGGGAACCTTTGAAGAAAGTTTCCCGTTGTTGACGGGCATAGCGCAGAATGTCGTCTTTCAGCTGGGAAAAGTGGACCCGGCAAATAACATCCCTAGGCTCTTGGGAAACCAGTGTTGGGGGGCAAGTGCTCTGTGGCTCTGTCAATTTCAATGGGGTAGACGGATTTCTCTCCAATAAGTCGTTAAAGATCATTGTAAGCACCGGGATAAGGTCGTTTTGACTGACTGATTCCGGCAGGCCCCGAACTCTAATGTTGTTCCGCCTACTCCTATTTTCAAGATCGTCAACTGTTGTTGGAGCGCGAATATCTGGGCGGAATTACTGACGAGGAAGACTGGAGAGCCTGTACAGTTAGTGAGGTAATTGTTGAGTGTGATCCAATGAGGATACTTTAGAGTTAGTGAGGACAGTTCGGTTCTGAAAAGAGCGATTTCTTGTTTGGCACTCTGTTATAATATGCTTAGCCAAGGCAGAAAGGTCTTTCCCTTTGGAGGGTATAGATTGTGTAATCTGTGAAGGTCACGAGTGTGACCGCCCTGCTTTCCTCCGTAGATACAGATGAGAGCCCCGGGAATTGTTGGGGTTTGTCCCGGCAGGGGACGTACAGGAGGGTGTGTCAGGTGGCTCTAGAGCCCGGGGGAGCACTATTGGAGAAGCGCGGCAGCTGAGAAGGTGAGGTGCAAGAAGGCAGCGCCGCCACTGTGGGAGAAACCGCTGTCAGGTGAATAGCAGGTGAATCAGTGTTTGCTGCGGTCAGGCTGACACCAGGTGAGCTCATTGGATCCCCCCAGGAGGACCGGTGGACCATCGTGGAGAGGGTTGATTAGGTGGGGGGATGGCGGTGTGCCAAAGGACAGGCGATGAATGGTTCTGGGGATATACAGCTGCCTCAGAGCGCTGGGACGTTGATGGTGTAGGCGCTAATGTATCCTGCTGCACTGGTTCCTCAGTGTAGGGGTCAAATTGCACTAAAACCCCAGCAGGGGTTGAGAACAGAGACTTCCTCAGCCTGGGGGGAATATAATCATGGGCCCCAAATCATTGGTGAGCAGGGTTGGTAACTGCAGGGGCTTGAGGGTTGGGGGGCATCAAGTCCACAGGTGATGGACCGGGGAGTCCAAAATATGACCTGCGTAATGTCCTGTGCCCCATAACCTGCCCCATACCTTGCGGAACCGCCCGGCGGGTCCGATGCTGCCAGTCTTGCAAGGTGAGCGCAGGTGCCTCAGTCGGGTTCCGTGTGGCATTGCCTCAGCCGCAAGCCACACTCCGGCTCGCACACTGCTGCTGATGGGCTCGATGGGCGCGACACGGGCGCCTGCGACGTGGAGTCGGGATGCGCAAGGGCCGGAGCGCAGGGGGAAAACCAGGACGCCATCTTTCTTATTCCGCGTGGCGGGCGTTTTCCACCCGCCGGGGAAAGAAGTCGCCTGATGACTGCAGCGAGATGGATCCCGGGGTCAGAGCGGTGGAATCAGGCTCTCCCGATGCCCGAAGGTAGTTTGCCGACACAGCGGGTGCAGGGGCTTTGCGCTGGGATCCCGTGCCTGCTCCAAGGGGTCCGCCATGTTGTCCGGCGCCGGTGTTCCCCGCAGCCGAACGAGTCGGGGGGGCTTCTGGCTGGAAATAAGCCTCAATGTCCCTCTGGGGAGACGGGGGACGGGTGGAGGACTTCTGGGTCCTCTTCCTGGCAGATTTCCCCATGATGAGCGTGTCAGGTCGGCCAAAGCTCTGAGGAAGGACGAGGAGCTCCTGTGGACACGTCTTCACTCGGCCATAGCTAGGACACGCCCCCCAGATCACACTTTTTTTTTAATCTGTTACATAAAATTTATATATTTGTGAAATAGAGCAAACATATTCCAAAAGTAACCACATTTGCGATATAGATCCCTATGGCTCCTTTGTGGTATATGTCAGGATACTTTTTCACAGTATCCCAATGGATACTGGTGACAAGCCATAAACCGTGATGTGAATGCGACACTATACCACTTCAAAAAAAGTGGAGAAAATTCCCAGAAACATAAAGAAAAAAAGGGGATCATTTCTCCCAACTAAGGTAACATGTTTTATTGGCTGTTTGTCATTGATCTCTCTACCAAAGAAAGTATTTAAGTAGAACTGACAATATAGGTTGGTGCAGCAAATAGTACTCAGACTAAGCTTTAAAGGGGTTGTCTCACCATGCTGTTTCACAGAGATATAAGAAGCTTCATATTCACATTTCCTGTTAGGCTGTGAGTGGTTCTATAGAAGTAACTGGCATATCAGCTCTGCTATTCCTAGCTGAGCCTGTTACAGTGACATGACTACT
Organism: Phyllomedusa bahiana; assembly: GCA_025379985.1. NCBI lineage: Eukaryota > Metazoa > Chordata > Amphibia > Anura > Hylidae > Phyllomedusa > Phyllomedusa bahiana. The sequence continues at coordinate 3,680 of JAODAL010045028.1, read as the reverse complement.
GGAGGTCTGTAAAATGTGTGCACAAGACTACAGAGCTCTAAATGGTTAAAGCCTTTCAGTAAGTAATGTAAATAAGCTCTGTATTTCAAGATAAGAATAACAGCAGGGAGTGAGTCATCATCCGGACCACTGCTCCAACCTGAAGGAATAGAGAGAGGTGGCCTGGTCGGTAACAAAGGACACTTATGTAAAAAAGATGAAATTAGATCTATTCCTAACTCTGAAGAGAAGCAATATCAGAACAGCAATGTATTTGGTTATAGTCTTTGCCCACCTTTGCTAATCAATGATATGGAAATACCCCTTTAATGTAATCATGTACCATCCAAACTATTGCTGCTGAGAAAGAAATGCCAAAATCTGTGCAACTGAATTGCTGTAATGAGAAAAGTATTTTCTGCATATTGCTTGTTAAATGCACACTAGCTTAGTCAAGCCTGTAGCAGTGGGATAGTATTAACTCCTGTATAGGACTGGGACAAGGTATTCTGGCACATAGCGCCCTCCCAACAGAAAATTCAGCCCACTCCATACCACCATGTGCCCCCTTTCTGACTGGGGTGAAGTAGCGCTCCAGGCGGTTGTCTACCTTCACCTATCCGTCGTCCCGGCCCTGATCCTGTACCAGAACCAGTTATATTTTGGTAAATATTATCCATTAGTAAAGTAAGAGAAAAAATAAAAGTATCACCAAGAAGGAACATATTAATTATGCCTACTGATAATACATTAGGTTTCACTGGTGCTTGATTTGATGTGTTAATGAAAATATTATCTCCTCTATGTTCTCTATGGGGTACACTTTTTCATAACAATGTAGTCTGAAATTGTCACCGATAATATAGACCTATCTATCCCAGACATCAAATCATTCAGGCAGATGCAATAGGAAGAGGTTTTAGGATCACATCAAATGTGGATTTCCATGCAAAGCCATCTGTATTTGATTTTAAATTGTGTAAGTTCTACTTCAAAAGTTCTCCAATCGTGGACACATAAAACTTTTTAATAAGAAAACATTTAGATTTGTGAATAGTTGGCAAAAGTATAATCCATAGGGATTACACCACAGCCAGTACAAATGTAACTTTAAAATGTGTGATATATAACGTTCTGAGCAAAGCCACAAAGAAAACGCCAACTGCTTACCACTAGGGCATACAATTAATTTTGTATCTTGACACAAATTCCTTAACAATGTCTTAGTGGAGCAACTAACAAAATCCTATTTTATGAATAAGGTAGACTCACATGCCATTATTTGTCCCTAACAAAAAAAGCAAAAAGAGAAATATAAAATCATAATTGTTGTCTCATTTAGTCAATGGGTATAAAATCAATGTAAGGTGTATCTGGAATTATTGAGACTAAGGTGCCCTTTTAAATAGGACTAAATATGAACATTGCTTCTTGCAGACTATGGAATACACCTGTATCCTATTATTGTTGCCTCTTTAAAAGATATCTACTGAAATATTACAAATAATTATTATTGTGTTGCACTGTACAAATGTTCTATTCTCTTGCAGGTTGGCTTGTGGAGGCTGCGGTGCCCTCTAACTCCATCAGAGATAAGTTTCAAAACTGACTAACATTTTACCCCTATCATAGATGAGGCAAGTTAAAGGGAATCTGTCACCATTTTTTTTAATCACTTATTAAATCAAGACCCTAATTAATATTATTTTATTCTTAGCCATTTTTATTTTCTCATTGTAGATTTCTCAATTCAGTCATCTATATATGATTGTGGGGACAGCATTCTTGCCTGTACTACTTTAACAGCAGTCAGAGAGATACTTTACAGCAGCTTCATGCACATAGGAGCCTGTGACTGACTCAGTCCCATTGACTTATATAGGAAAGTTTTCTAGTCATGCTCTGTGACCTGGGCAGAAGTCAGTGTGCAGGTAGGGGGAGAGGGTGAACTGTGACATCTCCTATTGTGACTGGTGGATTCTTTGTTATCTATTCACATTGATGTCTCCTTTCAGTTTAATCTGAACTAATAATGAGGAGACACTGAAAATCTCTCTCTACAGAACAGGAATTGTTAGACTATTTTTAGGCAGAATGGCCAAGGTGAAAATTACAGGACTTTAGAATTATTAAAAAATATTGAAAGTGATATGGAAAAAAATAAAAAAAAACACAACCTAAAATTCTTAAAAATGTGTTTAACATAAGAATATGAGTTTAACAATGTCATTTCTTGATGGCACGTTCCCTTTAAAGAGGATATGTGGCCATTCCAGACATATCTGTTTTAGTAAATACTCTTGATCCCTATGAAATACCAATTCTGGAGCATCTTCTTTTTTAACTTTGTGTTGTGTTGTTCCTCTTTTATTCCTTCTTGAAATTTATTTTATCAGCTTGGTGTTACCAGTTGAAGGTGTGTCCCTGCACGGTCTGCCATTGTCCAATAAGTGCTGACAGAGTCGGTGTGAGCAGGGACACCGCCCAAATGGTAACACCCAGCTGCCAAATTCAGTAATACATTTCTAGATGGAATATTGGAGGAACAGCACAACACAGAGTTATAAGAGAAGATGCTCCAGAATTGTTATATAGTATATAGGCGATATAAAGCTTAAGGGTCGCTAGAGGCAAGACTCAAAGTTTCGAGTAATATTTGTTATTTTTTCTTTGTGTTTTTATTTACTTTTACATATTGTTCACCCAGAAGGTCAGTAAAAGACCTTTCGGGGCACTTTTACATAACTTTTTAATTTTGTTGGTTTCCCTTGTAACTGGAGCTGATATATTAGCCTTAGTTACAGAGAAAATACACCCCACGGAGTCACTGCATAACTGATAAGACCCAGCATCTGCATTCACCGAGGCACAGCTGTCATATGACCGCTGGGGCTGAGGAACAAGAAGCATGCTGGCTTCCTGCCATTCTGTATATACAGCGCTCCATGAGTGCTGTATATACAATGATCGAGAGTGCAGAAACAATAATAAACCATCCCTGCCTTCTCCATGGAGAGCCCAGCTGCCGCCAACAGTTGACTCTAGCTAGTGTGCAGCTGTAAACTCTGCCTGGCCATTTAAAATGACCATGTAGAGTTAGATGCCTACCACCAGCTGGACGAATTAAATCAATGGGTAGTTGGCATCACTACAAGCCCGAACTCCCCCCCCCCCCACCTATTAAGGTGAGCGGCGCCCTAGGAGCTGCCCATCCTCAAGAACAGTCATGTTCTGACGTAAAATACGTTGTAAACCAATAGTGCAGCAAATGCTTTTTAAGTAAAATGCAACATTATTGCCTTCTAGAAAGACATCTAGCATATTCAAACTAACCTATGACATTCTATCCTCAAAGGTTTTGGTATTCCCAGCAAGGACATGTACAAAATTTAAAGTCCCTGTCTCAAAAACTGCAGACACATATTATCAGAGGTGTAGGATTGTCTAACCCAATGCATTGATATGTTATCCAAGGTGTTATCTGAAATTATTAGGAGTTTCATAGTCTCACTGCTATTACAGCAAGTAACCTTTTCTGTGATGGTGTAGAAACTTTCTTTTCTCTAAACATAGCGGATATCCTTTCATTGCAGTTACAGTCCCAAGTATGAAAAGATCATTAGACAGATCCTTGTATTAGGCTTTTTGCTTTATTTATATGTAGTAACCAAAATCAATGAAATCTAACAGTGAATCTTGTT
>JAODAL010045027.1:0-32314 GCA_025379985.1 Phyllomedusa bahiana | reverse complement strand
ACCCCAAAATGAGACAAGCGCTTAAAAATTTTAGATGCCCCGTGGCTGGCAGCCAGGGAGGCTTTTCGGCAAAGAAATGCTGCTCGGTTTGGGGGGGGTTTTGGGGGGGCAGGGCCAAAACCCTGGAAATGCCAAATTTCAGGCTTTTGGTTTTGGGAGGGTTTTGGGTTAAAGTGTTTTTTCTCTCCCAAACTGGAGACAAAAGGGCTGGTGCGATGGCGCTGACGGGGTTGCAGGCTCCAAACGGCGGAAAGGGAAGGGGTGGATGGGGTTTGGGGGTACTCGGGCGGCGGTGGGGGCTGAAGGGAGGCTGACCCCTGATCAGACTCTGAGAGACTGGGCAGCGGGGAAAAGCTTGGTGGGGGGGAGGAGGGGGGGCGGGAAAGGGTGTGACAGGGGTTGGAGGCCCGGCGTCGGTTTGGCCCTTTTTTTGGCCCAAGTGTTCCTCCATTTCAACTATGCATTCCTGCTGTGATAGAAATTTTGGGGGTGGTTAACCACAAAAGGTTTTTGTTTCTACTTATGTTTTTTCGGAAAAGGCGGCATATGAATGTGGGTGAATCAGAGGCTTTGCTCAAAAAAGGGCCCCAGGTTTGAGAGGCCCTGGATTTTTTGACGGCGATAAGGAGGAGGGGGTTTTGCGTGACTTTGTGGCGGAATATTCAGCGCTTCGCGCCCCCCTCTCCCCTTTTTGAGGGGGACCCCTATGAACACCCCATGTCTTCCCCCTTCATGATGAAGCGCTGCAAGCAAATTTGCTGAAAAAGGCCCGTTGGATCCCCAATGTCGTCATCATATCAACAAGGGGGGACTTGTCGTTTGGGCTTCTGCATCCCGGGGTGCGGGTACAAGCAAGAGGGGGTGCAAGGGTTGCCGACCCCCCGGGATTTTGCCGATTTGACCCGGGTTCCTTCTCCTCCTTGATGGCATCAGTAATGGGGTCAGACAGGAAAATATCCTCTTTGGGCCCCTTGAAACTTTTAACATGCCTTTGCCCCCAAAGCTTTTGTCATCAAAGAGGTCTTCAAAAATGGATTACCCCCGTGGGGGGTACAAGTTGACTTTGGGTGTTATGTTGGACGGATGCTGTGATGTGATGACATTTGTGGCCCTGACTGGGAGGACGGGGGGGTAAGCTGCTGGATGAGGTTGCATTAACCACTGAAGGCAATTGGGACGCTGTTTGTATTAGTTCAAGGGCCGACCAGCGTGCAGGCTGCGGTCCACAATCGATCCCTGGCATGGTGTTGTCGCCGCATGGAAGGGGCACCTTCTCTGACCCCTACTCCCTTTTTCCCACCCCCTCTTTGCTCGTTACCACCTGAATTTGCTCCCTGTTCAGAAATATAAAATTTGAGAAAGGGATGGAAGAGTTTTGGAAAAATCTCTTATTAAAAAAAAGGCAATCACAGCTATTCAAATCCCTCAAATCAAAACAAAATTGCTGGATTCAAACTTAACTGCAAGGTGGCTCTATCAACAAAGCTGGCCTGCGCCAAAGTGAAAAAAACACGTATCTGAAATGTATACGGGATAATAAAAGGTATTTTTTGGAACCTATCAATTCACCTGTGGTGACTACTGTATTGCTGTATTCTTAATTTAACTACAAAGTAGCTCTAATGAAACAAAGCTTGACTGACCAAAAGTGAAAAAAACAACGGTCTGAAATGTAGCCGGGAGAATAAAAGGTATTTTTTGGCACCGATCAATTCACCTGTGGTGACTACTAAATTGTTGTATTCAAATTTAACTACAAAGTAGCTCTATGAACAAAGTTTGATGACCCAAAAGTGAAAAAAACCCCCTGTCTGAAAAGTATTACGGATATTAAAAGGTATTTTTGGCACCTTCCAATTCACCTGTGGTGACTACAAAAGTTGTATTCACATTTTTAAATGCAAGGTGCTCAATGAACCAAAACTGTAGTGCGCCAAAGTGAAAAAACACGTACCTGAATGTATTCGGATATTAAAAGGTATTTTTGGCCCCCTTTCAATTCACCTGTGGTGACTACAAAATTGCTGTATTTACATTTTAAGTTTCAAGGTGCCTCAATGAACAAAGCTGTAGTGCGCCAAAGTGAAAAAACACGTATCTGAAATGTATTCGGATAAAAAAAGGTATTTTTGGCACCTTTCAATTCACCTGTGGTGACTAAAAAATTGCTGTATTCACATTTAAGTGCAAGGTGCCTCAAAGAACAAGCTGTACTGCACCAAAATGAAAAACACGTATCTGAAATGTATTCGGGTAATAAAAGGTATTTTTTGGCACCTTTCAATTCCCCCTGTGGTGACTACAAAATTGCTGTTATTCAAATTTAACTGCAAAGTAGATCTATCAAAAAAGCTGGCCTGCGCCTAAGTGAAAAAAACGTATCTGAAAATGTATTCGGGATAATAAAGAGTATTTTTGGCACCTTTCAATTCACCTGTGGTGACTGCAAAATTGCTGTATTCACATTTAAGTGCAAGGTGCCTCAATGAACAAAGCTGTACTGCGCCAAAGTGAAAAAACACGTATCTGAAATGTATTCGGATAATAAAAGTTATTTTTGGCACCTATCAACCTGTGCTGACTACAAAATTGCTGGATTCTAATTTAACTGCAAGGTGGCTATATCAACAAAGCTGGAATGGGCAAAATTGATAAAGAACACCTATCTGAAATGTATACTGATAATAAAAATGGAGTTTTGCACCTAACAAAGAGACCTGCAGTTACTAGAAAAGATGTGTATCCTAATATAAGTTCAGGCTGCCCAATATCCAGGAAATATTTCAATAGAAAACTGTTAATAATAAAGCTATTGCAGTGCAATGTCTACAATAAGTCTTGGTGAACTATATCCAGTATTCTTTATAGAGCTTGTCTGTGTTCGCCTCCCCCCCCCCCCCACGCTCCCTCCCATGACTTTACAGTGGTAGATGCTCCTTTAAAATTCTCTACCTAACTACATAAAATCTTCAAATCCCTGATCTAACTAAGTTGTAAGGATCACAGCTAACAGTAGAGCTTTCTCTGTGAAGAAATAGAATAATTTCACTGAGCTGTTTGGACAGAGGCAGAGCGCACCTCCTACTGCTATGAGACGCTGACAGACACTGATCATGAACAGGAAGGGCTGTTCTATGTACAACGAGGTCATGTTGATTTTTCCAGCCAATCGCAACCATACACATCCCAGTCATGACTTTCGCACACACATCTCACCCTGCTTATTCTGTAAGCTGATTTGCTGGCCGCCAAAATGACAGGAAGCGCCGAAAATGGCGCGATCTTAATAGATGATGCTCAGATTTTAACCTAAATTATCGCATTATTTTAACTGTGCCGATTTCAACTTTGTCGATAATAATCGCTCAACACTAATTTTAATACAAATTTCTTCTAAAGCCAAGAAATTAAAACTTCAAGAATGGGACGAGCTGGTAAAAACCCTATTTAATCTGGAATCTAAACAAAAACGAAACCCAGGCCAATAACCTTGAACTGTACAAAGCTAGACAAGCCCTTAGAGAAAACCTTCTGCAGAACTTTGACAATCGAAACAAAAATATACGAGTAACTTATTATAACAATAACAAAAACGTAGAAAGATATAAGCTCACCGACCGAGTGCTTGTACGGCTCCTTATGCTTGATGCAGCTCCACTTGGCTTTCCCCCTCTGCACGGATCCTGGCCGCCAGTCATGGCCATACATAGCAGTCTTTCAAAGTAAAAGCAATGGATCCAGCGATGGATGAAATATAACGCCAACTTTATTAGAAACACATAGGAGGGTACAGATGGGGCTAGGACTTCCGACGCGTACCCTCCTATGTGTTTCTAATAAAGTTGGCGTTATATGTCATCCATCGCCGGATCCATTGCTTTTACTTTGAAAGACTGCTAACTTCAGGGGCGTTGCTAGGGTCCCAATACATCCGGGGCCCGGGCCCTTTGGTTATGTTCACACGGCTTATTGCGGCGAGTATGGTACACACCGCAATACGCTGTGTGTTTTGGAACCACACGCTGCTCCCCCTGTGCATACAATTTGACATGTAATCCATAGCTCTCTAGGAGAGCTATGAATTACCGTAATTGCGGTGCGCATATCGGGCGTATTGAAGCGCAAATACGCAGAGAAATGCGCCCCGCAATTTACGCAGTGTGAACATATATTCATACATACACACACACACTCAGACAGACACACACTCAGACAGACACACACTCAGACACACACACACTCAGACAGACACACACACTCAGACAGACACACACACTCAGACACACACACACTCAGACACACACACACTCAGACAGACACACACACTCAGACACACACACACTCAGACACACACACTCACACACACACTCACACACACACTCAGACACACACACAAAGACACTCACACACACATATACACACACTCAGACACACACACACACACACTCAGACACACACACACACACTCACACACACACTCACACACACACACCCACACACACACACTCAGACACACTCTCAGACACACACACACTCACACTCAGATACACACTCAGAGACAAACACTCAGACACACACACTCAGACACATACTCAGAGACACACACTCAGACACACACACTCAGACACACACAGTACAGTTTACATTCATGAAGATATTGCTGTTTCCCTCCTATTACACTATGCAGTCCTTGTCTCTGCAGGGAGGCTCCTCACTCATTAGAGACCTCCAGGATGTGTGTACCTGTGGGAGCTGCTGAAGCCATAGACAGGGCAGGACACTGCAGCTGCAGGAGATGCTCTGGAGCAGAGATCACAGCAGGGGGCGGAGCCTGTCACTGCCGGACACTGTGCTGTGCCCCGGATCTTCCTGCCTCTGGCAGTGTGAGCAGCCGGCGCCCCCTCCTCCCTCCTCAGCCCCATCATCTCCTGCAGTCGCCTCCCTCCCTCCCTGCACCTAGCAACTATCCTGAGCTGTGAGTGCGTCCAGAGCACGGACACACAGCTCAATAGAACGTCAGTGCTGCTGCAGGCCCGAAGCCTGGAGCCAGTGGTCTGAGACTCGGGGCACAGGCAGCTTTGTTCGGGGCTTGTGCCCCGAATAAACCTTCCTAGCGACGCCCCTGGCTAACTTATTATAAGTCTTTAAATAAACCTTCTAAATTAATGGCCAACAGAATAGCTCTATTACCCATAAATCTAATATCCCTTTTCTCACATTACCAGATGGTTCCCATAAAATTACACATCCACAAGCCATAGCAGACGCTTTCAGCGACTTTTACACTAAACTATACAATTTAAAAGATGACCCCTCCATATCCCCCCCCTTTGGTTTCTGATATCCAAAACTTCTTATCCTCCCTTCAACTACCCTCCCTTCCTCCGAATCTCTTGGATAAAATTAATGTTCCATTCTCATTAGACAAAATATCCCATACAGTATATTCCCTTCCTAGAAATAAAGCCCCGGGTCCTGACGGATTCTCTAATGAGTACCTTCAGACCTTTTCTTAAATTTTGAATCCACACCTGGTACACCTCTGTAACTCGGCTATGTCAAAGCGAACACTACCACCAGAAATGCTACAAGCTACTATAGTCACGATCCCTAAACCAGGGAAAGCTCCTGATACTCCAGCTAATTTTAGACCCATCTCGTTGTTAAATTCTGATACTAAACTGTTTGCTAAGATTATGCGAACCGCTTGGTAGATATCTTACCTAGCTTGATTAGAGCCGACCAGGTGGGATTTATTAAGGGTCGTCAGGCCCTGGACGCTACTCGAAGACTACTCAATATTATACAAAACATTGAAAACCATAGAATGCCTTCTCTGCTTCTATCCTTAGATGCAGAGAAGGCTTTTGACAGGATTAATTGGACATTCGCTTTCAAAGTAGTAGAAAGATTCGGGTTTAAAGGACCTATACTCCAGGCCATACAATCCCTATATACCTCCCCGTCCGCTCGGGTCCTAGCTAACAACCTATTATCCAAACCTTTCCAAATCACTAACGGAACTCGCCAAGGATGCCCTCTCTCTCCGCTACTTTTCGTACTTCTCATGGAACCCCTTGCAGAATCCATTCGCATGAACCCATCTATCTCTGGTATCCGGATAGCAGGCAAACCTCACGTCATCTCTCTCTTCGCTGATGATGTTATTCTGTCCATGTCTAATCCACCCTGTTCTTTGCCCTCCATAATTGAAACTATTGAAAATTTCAGTAAGCTTTCTTATTATAAAATAAACTCCTCTAAATCTTTAATCTTGGATTTTTATCTTAGCCCTTATGAATCTGCAACATTAAAAACCTCCTTCCCATTTCAATGGCAAACTAAGTCGCTCCCTAATTTAGGTATTCAACTTACCAAAAAATGCTCCAACCTAGCAAAAAACAATCTCATGCCCCTATACAACGACTTACAAAAGGAGTTAGACAGAATCTCTAAAATAGATAATTCATGGCTAGGTAGAATTATCCTCTACAAAATGATTATACTTCCCAAAATCCTTTACTTCTTGAGAACATTACCTATACCTATCTCTAATTCACTATACGCCTTATTCCAATCACAAATGAATAAATTTATCTGGAAATTAAAACGTCCCCGCGTAAAGTCATCCGTTATGCATAAATGTGAGCGGAATGGAGGTCTGGGACTCCCGTCACTAAATGCCTTCCACATTGCGGTTACTATTGACCAGTTGCAGCATTGGTGGTCCCCATCCGACAATAAAATATGGACTTCTATGGAAGTCTGTCTTTTGAATACTACCTCTTTGAAAGCTTGGCTACTTAATCCATCTGCCTCCAAACTACTTCAGGCCTCCCACTCCCTACTGATCATAACTTCTACGAAATATTGGGACTTGGTACATCCAAACTCCTTCTCAACAATTGCTTCCAAAGTTCTTCCGGTCCCGATCCAAACTTTATCTTTCAATCTTCCCCATATATCATTTACTAACTGGGAAAAACAAGGTATAACTCTTATTCAAGATTTGTACACCGATAATACCTTACATTCTTTTTCCTCTCTTCAATCTCATTATAAGTTACCTGATAAAGATTTCCTCCAATACAATCAAATCGCCCATTTCTTAAAAAAACAAGATTCTATTCAAACTTTCAAGATTCTCAATCCAATTCTGTCTTTTTTAAACCAAAAACTTCCTAAGTCCCAAAAGAGTTCTAGAATGATATACAATTTATTGACCAATAATTTTTATTTTGTTAAAACTAATGATATTATTAAATGGGAAATGGAATTGGGAAGCTCATATTCAGACCATCAATGGATTGTAGCACTTCACTGGGCTCATAAATCTTCAGCTTCAGCTAGCTTTAAAGAACAATATAAAAAACTTTTAACCAGATGGTATTATACCGCTCTTCGTTTATCTTTCATCTACCCAGTAGTTTCTCCACTTTGCTGGCGAGGATGTGGTAATCAGGGATCTCTATTACACATATTCTGGAAATGCCCCTTACTGAACCAATTTTGGAAAGATATCTTAATGATGTCCTCTAAATTCGCCCAAATAACATGCCCAGAATCCCTAGAATTTGTCCTGTTTCTAATAGATATACACAAAATTCCGCTTTTAAATAGGACAGTTGTGTGTCACATCCTTCATGCGGCTAAGCTGGCTATCAGTAGGAAATGGAAATCTCCTAGCCCTCCCTCACAGTTAGACGTTGTAGAAATAGTCTCTACTAATTGTATGTATGAAAAAATGTTGGCTTCTCACTTTGGCAACCATGGATGGATGATAACCACTTTCTACAAACTTAATCACTCCAGGACCATCTCGAACTTTGGGATATACCGGTGTGGTCAGTTCCCCTCCCCCCCGTCATTCCTACCCATCCTTTCCTCTCCCCTCATATTGGTTTCTTATCGAAAATTGTAGTTCCTAATTAATTTAAATGTTCCATACAATTTTACTATGATACAGTCTGTTTAGGTTTAGCGACTGTGTGAACCTCACCAAGATTTAACCTAAACATCAGTAGCTGGTATAATGTCATATGTTCTTTATACCTATAGTTATATGTTTCATCGTTTGAATTCATACCCCACAATGGTTACTATTTCTATTTGCTCAAGAATTATGTGAACTAACATTACCACTTTTGTTTAATAGGGTATATGCATATGTTATTTCCGCATTCTATGTTAACGCTTCCGTTCTTATATATATGATGTAATATACCTGAAGGACATTTTACTACTGTTTCATGACGTATCTGCCTACTGTAAAATTGAAGTGGGGTGTTTACCCCCACACTTGTTCTTTTGTGTTTTTATGTTGGAAAATTGAATAAAAATTTATTGATGAAAAAAAAAAAAAATTCATCCCCCGGGTTTCCAAGGGTCCTTTCTTACATGTTTTTTAAATATCCCTAAAGGGCATTTTACTACTGTTTAAATGACGTATCTCCCCACTGTAAAATTGAAGTGGGGTGTTTACCCCCATTTTTTGTTCTTTTGTGTTTTTTGTTGGAAAATTTTAAAAAAAAATTTATTGATAAAAAAAAAAAAAAAAATATTTTTCCCCCTTTTTCCCAAGGGCCCCGTTACATGACGAGCATTTGCAGTCTGTTTTTGACATGGTTTTGAAAAGTAAAGATATTTCACTATCTTCATGTGTTTCTTTTCTTTTGCCTTCTTTATTATCTATCATAAGACCCAAATTTTTTGCAGGGGAAATTTCCCCTGCTTTTGGGAGTGTCATTTAATTTCTTAGCCGGGAAATAGAAAATGCAAAAGGCAGCCCCAGAGGGGATTAAAACAGGAACTCTTTTTTCCCCAAAAAGGGAGTACAAAATGCAAGTTTCAGCCACTACACTGGGGGCCTTTCACAAGCAGCACAAATCACAAATGTAAAAAAAGACAAATATTTTCCCAAAAATAAAAAGGTCCCCCCACCTGCTGTTTGACCAATGGTTTTTCCCAATGGGGTTTCTTTTAATCAAACAAAAAACATATGAGACGCAATGGTGTTAAACTAGTAAAAAAATTTTTTTTTAAAAAAATCAAATTACCATAGGGGAAACCCTGGGGCTCAACCAGGCAGGGTGTTGACGTTCCTCACACATGGTCTCAGCGCCCTGCCGCCCCGAACTGCGCGGGCCCGGAAAGTTGGGGCCCCGGGGCCCCCGGGCGCTCAACACCCGGGAATAATGAAAAAAGGGCCAAAAATTACGGGCTTGTCAGCAGGCTAAACGCCGATTTTAAAGAGGGGCCCCCCACGGCCTCCCCCCTTTAAAAAGTGCGAAAGGTTTCGGGTTTTTGGGTCCAACCCAAACTCGCGCATATTTTACGGGGGGGCCGCCGTTATTAGGGGTTTTATTTTTTACATAAAAAAAAAAAAAGGGGGCTTTTTCCCTATAAATAATTAGAGGGAAAGACACAAAAATAAAAAAAAATTTCCACTTCTCATGGGAAAAATGCTTTTCCCCACTGGTATGTTAATATTAAATTCTTACTATCTAGACTCTTTTCATAAGCCCACAAAAATTTAAAATTTGTGATTTTTAAATCTTTTTTGGGAAAAAAATTCCCATATTAAATATATGTAAAAAATTTAAAACCCCTAATCATTTTAAAAAAAAAAACTTTAATTGTGCAAAAAAATAAAAGAAATATAACCCTCCCAAAGGGGAAAGACCCAGAGGGTGTAATTTTAAAAGGGTTAAAAAAAAAATATTAAAAAATTATAAAAAGGGCCACATGTTCAGGGAAATCGGGAGGGGAAAATTTTTAAATTTCCCAAAATTTCTAGATTTGGGCCTTGGGGGTTGTAATGTTTGTAGCTAAAAAGACCCATCTACTCTCCTTTTTTTAAAAAAAATGCTTTGGGAACACCCCCCCCCCCTCCCCCGTTTTAATGGGGGAACAGAATCTATCCCCCAAAATTTTAATTGGGAGTTTAGAATGTGCAATTCCACAAAGTTTTTTTGCTCCCGGGGGCATCCATACATTTTTCCCTTAAATGGTACTCTTGTGTTTGTTAATCCTAAATTGACCTCCTTTGTCGTCCCCTCTACATACATAAAGACCCAAGGGAACAATTTAATTACTTAAATTCCCTAGCTGGCGGCAAGTGTATCTCCCCTTTAAATTATAATTTTTTTTCCACTTTGAGGATGTGTAAAGGTTTTTCCCTTGGTGGGTTTGGCCCCCAGTTGCAAAATTCAGGAGGGAAGTTACCCCTTTTAGGAGGTGCCAAAAGGTCTGGGACTATGTTTTTTCTCGAACCCAAAAAATTATTTAACCAAAACTATCCCCCAAAATTTTTACATTCTTATAGGCCCAAACATGGGTGTAGATTGAAATTTCCGGGGTTTTTGGGGAAAATGGGGTTCCCGGGGCAAAAAAATTTCCCAAACACTACGTATTAAACCCTTTGCAATTGCATAACTATGTGAAAATTTAAAAGTGAAAAGAATTTATTAAACTTTGGGGGGGTGGGGGCAGTTTTCGCAACTTTTTTTGTTAAAGGGGTGTTTCTTTTCAACCCTTTCTTAGGGCTCTTTTGGGGGTGTTTTTAAACATTTCTTAGGATTTGGGCCCCTTTTCTATAAAATTGTTACACTAAACATTTACTCTCTTCTCTAAGAGTTTAAAACGTTACTATTTTTTTTAACCCCCAGTGTTGGCTCCCGGCAGTGAATTTCCCTTTATATGTTTTGGATGAGGCTTTCATTTGGGGAGAAAGGGTTTTTTCCTATCAGGGTTTCCCTTTAAAAAACAGGGTCGTCCCCATGTTTTTGAAAAAATACTAAAGTAACCCCGAAAAATTTGGGGGACTAGAAGTTTTCGGTTTTTGTAAATGAAATTTAAGTCTCACAGGGGGTTTAAATAGTCAAAAAAACTCAGTCAAAAATGTCTCAGTACTTGTCCCCACAAAAAAAAATGTCATCAAAAGTAACGCCCCCCGCAGAGGTGTGCCCCCCAGAATTTAAGATTGATAAAACCCCCCTGTTCTCGAAAAAAGCCATAAAAGTTTTGGCATAAGTTTAGGGACATTGGGGCCCCCCTAGCAGTGCCTTTTCTTTTAAAAAAAAAAAATCCCCCAAAAAGGAAATAATTCCTCCTGAGGATGATTCCCCAATAACTCGGGGAACAAAGTGGGAACACTCAGGAGGGACCCCCCCTGCTGGAAAGGCCACATAAAATGCTCTAATTCCGGTCATGTTGGTAGAGGTTTACAGGGGATCCAATCGAATGAAAACCCAAAATTTTAATCAGAGGCTTTTGAGGGGATCTTCGGAGATTGAAAGAGTCAAAAGGGATAAATGGCATCGGAAAATTTGGATGATTTTTGAAAATGGTAAAATTTATTAAAATTTGGGAGAAATCCCCTTCTGGGCAAACATACAACAAAAGAAGGTTTCATAAAAAAAAAAAAACAGGACAAGCCAAATTTTTGGGTTCCAAATAAATGTGATTCTGATTCAACGGATGAGTCCAATAAAAAATTTATTTTTTTTTTGGGGAAAAGGGTGGGACCAAAAAAAAGGAGGGGGGGTCGCAAACACAGGGGAGTTTAGAAGGGAAAAACAGGGCCTTTTCCCGGGCAGGGGTTTGAAGGGACGCCAGACGAGATAAAAATCAGAGGATCTGGTTGGGGGTTAATATTCCTCTTGACCCTGACAGATATAGGATGAAAATAAATTTAAAATCGTGGTTTGTCATTTGTTCCATGTTTATAAATTGATTGGTTCCAATTTTTAAATTTTGAGTTTACAAAAGTTTTTTCATAAATTACCCTCTTTAAAAATTTCTTTGGGGATCCAATAGGATTGAACCTTTTAGAAAATTTGGGTGATTTAGGGTTTTTTGAGATTTTTGGATCTCAAATTTTGGTTTCTAAGAAATAATTTTCAGCCACCCCGCCCAATTTATGTAGTTGAGGGTTTTATTGAGGTTTTCACTAAAAAAGGTTCAAAAATTGAAAGCTTAAAACCATCATATTCTGTCCAAATTTAAATTTTTTTGGGGAAAACAGCACTTGAGGAAAATTTTTGTTGGATCGGGCGGCCTATTAAATCGGGGACAAGGGGGAGTTTTTCGCCCTTGAGTGATATGGAGGTATATGTTAAACTGGTAGGGGGCCCTAAATTTTTAAAAACTGAGGGAAATAAATAAATTTTTAGATTGAGCCCCATGTGCAGGCATCATTGATGCCCAAAATTTGTGACTATCTCAAAGTTAAATTTTCCCAATTTTCCGGGCTGTACATTTTGCCTAAAAATTTACAAAAAATTTTGGTGGAAACCCCCTGGCCGACCGATTGTGTCTGGGGAAAGGGGTCAAATTTTTAAAAATTTTTTCCCCTTTTTGGATGGTTTTTTTCGGGGGCTTGGCCAAACCCCCAGCACCCCCCGTTTATTTGGGGTACATCCGACTTTTGTTGAAATTTTTGGGGGTTATATATCCCTTTACAAATTTCCCTTTTGGGGTTTCATTCGTTTTTGGTATCTTAAAAACCCCTATCGAACATGACTCAGGGGAAATTTGAAACAGTTGATGTGGCGCTTTTCCGCAGGGGGGGTGCTCCTTTAGTGTTTTCCCCCTTTGTTCTCGGGGTTTTTTAGGGATTTATCCCCAGGAGGGGAAATTTTTTCCCTTTGGGGATGATTTCTTTTTTTTTTTTTTTTTTTTTTTTTTTAAAAATTTTTTTATTCGGTTTTTCAGTAAGTTGGGTTACAAAATATGAGCAATACTTTGATAAAAGGTAACAATATAAGGTATTAGCAGTAATAACAACGATTGTTGATGCGAGCTGTAAGCCTTCAGAGCAGAGAGTCGCCCGTCTTTAAAAGAACGAGCGAAGTTCCACAGACAGTCCAAAACTAGAAACCAATTTTCAAATTGTAAAAATTGAAAGCAAAGGAACAGACCCACAAGAAAAACAAACATCCAGCACAAGCACTCCAGCAAATGAGAAGGAGAGGTGGGGGGGGGGGGGAGAAAAGGGAAAAAAAAAAATCAAAAAGGGGGAATAACAGGGGAGGGAGTGAGGAAGATATGGGGGGGGTGCACCCCTACAGGGACAGGGGATCCGGTAAGAGCATTGAAGGGTGTCCGTCAATTCATCTCAGAGATCAGTTTGGATCCTCCAGGAGACACAGATAGCTCGTCCAAGAACTGTGAACGTTAATCAATGTTAGCTTAGCATAGGAATTCACGGCATAGGCTAAGGCAGGTGTAAACGTCCTAGGGATCCCGCCAAGGCGCCCTCAAGATACCATTTGGAGAATCTAAAGGGGACGACCAGCGACTTAATGTCTTCTGTAGACATGAAGGCTTCTATGTAGGGCTTCCAAGTGGTGAAGAATTTTTCAGTTAGAGTTAGTTTAGCTGTTTCCACTTCCAATCTTTCGAGGTCGAGGTACGATTTGGTCAATCGCAGGACCTCACCTACTCCTGGTATGGAGGTCTCCAACCAGTTGTTTAGGATGCAACGTTTCGCCGCGAGAAGAAGAATGTGAAGTAGTGTGTGGTATTTGCTCAGACCATTTAAGTCATGAAAGAGACAGAAGGCAGGGGATAGCGGAATGTCCAACTCCCATTTTAGGTTTAGGGTGTCTCTCAATTCCTCCCAGAATTTCTGTGAGTGGGGACATGCCCATATCCCATGGACCAGGTCTGTCCTTGGTTGTGAGCATTTGGGGCAGGCTAGCTTTCGGTCGGGGGCTAGGGGATGTGGCGGGATATTAAATCCATAGATTGCTCGATGCATGAAGCGGAAATACGTTTCTCTCCATTTCTCACTGATCACAGCCTTGTTGATTTTATTCCAGCCTTCTAAGGCCACCTGTGGGATGTTCAGGCCCGGGAAATTCTCTTCCCAATTTGTCAGTGATTTAGAGACTTTTTCAGTGATTTGTGGCTCTCTCAGTTTTGAGTATAGCAGAGAGAGGGTATGCCGACAGGTCTGGGGGCCCACTAGATCATCAAAGTCGTTTGAGGGGAATTCTTTAGTAAGGTTAACTACTCTGGACCTTAAAAAACTGTTAATCTGGGCGAACGTGAGGAAGTGGGAGGATGGGATGCTATACAAGTTTTGAAGTTCGGGTAGTGAGTAGTAGCTGCATTTTTGAATATTGAACAAGTGACCCACTGTGGCTAAGCCTTTCTCCTTCCAGGTGCGGAGGTGGAGATCACTCTCGCTCTGTGAAAGCTCTGGGTGACCAGATAGTGGCATGTGCTTGCTGAGATGGGCAGGAAGTTTAAACAGTTTACGGCTGATCTTCCAGGTGGCGATTGTGTCACGCATTAGGAGGCATGACCTAATAGTGTGAGGGATTTTGGCAAATTTGGTGTGTAAGAGAGCTGAGAGATCCCATGGGGAGGCTAGTGCTGACTCAAGCTCTGTATTGGAGTAGTAGGAGGAGTTTTTTATCCAATCCAGGCAGTGCCTGAGATTACACGCTATGTTGTACAATCGCACATCAGGAAGATTTATGCCTCCCAATTTTCTAGGGAGCATAAGTTTCGTGAGTGCTATTCTCGGTTTCTTTCCTGCCCAAATGAATCTTGAAAACCCCCTCTGAATGATTTTGACGTCTGAATGTTTAAGTAGTAAAGGGATGGTTTGAAGGGGGTACAAAAGTTTCGGGAAGCTCATCATGCGGACGAGGTGGCATCGGGCTAAGAGGGAAAGTGGTAGTTTCGACCATCTGTCCAACTCTCTAACAATTTTCAATATGAGAGGGGGGAAGTTGAGGGAGTATATAGTTTCCGGTGATTTCCCTATTGAGATTCCAAGATACTTAATGGATTTATTGGTGATATTTATTGGGGTATCTAGGTGATCTAGTTGGATTGGGCTTGGTTTAGGGGCAAGTCTTAATAGCTCTGTCTTTGTTTCGTTAATTTTAAAGCCTGAGAAAGTCCTAAACATTCTTATGTGATGAAATAGATGTGGGAGGTCTCTCTCCGGGTGTTTGAGGAAAAATATGATGTCATCGGCAAAAAGAGCTAGTTTCTGCTCGGATGATTTAACAGAGATTCCCTCAAAGATGGGAGAGGCGATGAGGAACCTGGCAAATGGTTCGATCGCCAGATTGAAGAGGTAGGGGGATAGAGGGCAGCCCTGCCTAGTGCCGCGTTGCAAGGAGAAGGGGGTGGACAGAAAGCCTGGGAGACTTATCTGGGCAGCCGGATTACTATATAAGGTAGACAAGAAGCTACGGAATGGTCCAGTGAGTCCAATTTTGTCCAGCACTAGGTCCAGCCATCCCCAGTCGACCGAATCAAAGGCCTTCTCAGTGTCAATTGTGATCAGGGCCGAGTGAGGGTGGTGTACCGGGGATTTCTTGACCACGTCCAGGACAAGGAGAACTTTTCTAATATTGGTTATCGCCGACCTCCCCTGGACAAATCCTACTTGGTGGGAGCCAATTAGTTTGGTCATTAGCGGGGCCAATCGGTCCGCAAGGATTTTGGAGAGCAGTTTCAGGTCTTGATTGATTAGGGAGATCGGGCGGTATGAGGAGGCTAAGGTCGGATCTTTTCCTGATTTAGGGATAATCTTGATGTAAGCTGTGTTCATTGGGGTGGGAATAAGTGAGCCAGACAGGTAGGAATTGAACAGAGATAGAAGTGTTGGGGTAATTTGAGTTTTCAAAGCTTTGAAAAATTCCCCAGTAAACCCGTCCGGGCCTGGGGCTTTGTTTGCTTTCAGCTTTCCGATAGCTGACATTATTTCGGGTTCAGATACTGGAGACCCTAATAGTGAAACTTCTTCAGCTGTGAGATCAGGAAGTTTGATATTGGTAAGCCAGTCACGAGAGGACTTTTTATCTAGATGCTCGTCAGCATAGAGTGACTGGTAAAAGGAACGGAGGATGTTTGTCACCTCTCCACCTTCCGATACCAAATTGCCATCCTTGTCTCGCAGCGAAGGAAGAGATGGAGGGGGATGGTGACCCTTGGCGAATTTCGCCAGCAGTCTACCCGGTTTGCTGCCAAAACGGAATAGTTTGGCTTCCAGCCTAGATTTGGAAAAAAGTTCCCTTTTCTCCAGCCAGTGTTCATACTCTCGCTTGGAATTCTGCCAAATAGTTTTGTTCTCAGGGGAGGGGGAAGCCAGGAAAGCATCGTAAGCCTCACGTAGAGTGTTGCCGAAGCGGTTGATTTTGTCTGATATTTGCTTCTTAGACCTAGAGACGTACTCGATCAACCGTCCCCTGAGAACCGCCTTGGCTGCGTCCCAATAAAGCTGAGGAGTTTCTTGGTGTATTGCATTGTGAGAGTGATATTCCGTCCACCAGCCCTGTAGGGTCAATTGAAACTCCTCATCTTTTACTAGGAAGGAGGGAAAGCGCCAGATAAAATCTGTGCCTCTGGGGAAGCGGTCCGAAACAGAGAGAGTGACTGGGGAATGATCGGATATGAGTAAATCGCCGATCTGGGTCTCTCGCACTCGCGGCAGAAGCCTCTTTGAGATAAATAAGTAATCGATCCGTGACCATGTGTTATGGGGGTGGGAAAAGAAGGAGTACTCACGTCCCTCAGGGTTACGGGTACGCCAGGCATCACAGACGTCCAGATTCTGAGCAAAGCTGGCCAGGTGGGATTTGTTGGACTGTTGGAGAGGTCTCGGGCCTGAGTTCCCCCTCCTATCCTCCTGAGGGTGCATGGTGGAGTTGAAGTCACCACCCAAGATTTTGTTGTCGATGATGTCGCTCAAAATAACGGATTCTAGGTCCTTGAAGAAGGTTGAACCTCCGGTATTAGGACCATAGATGTTATAAAGTGACCAAGATTCCTCTGCCAGGCGCAATGTAATGTTGCTCCATCTGCCTTCGCTATCATGTCTGTGATTAAGAATCTGGGCGCTGACATGTTTTCCTATAAGCGTAATCACACCTGCTTTATTTTCAACCGCAGGGGATCCGAATACCTGACCCACCCAAAGCCGTTTCATTCGTTCAAGATCCTGATCTGGCAAGTGTGTCTCCTGGAGAAATGCTATATCAACTTTCAAACGTTTAAGGTGCTTCAGGACCATCAAACGTTTATTAGGGGAGCGTAGCCCCTTGATATTCCAGGAAACTATCTTCATGTTTCCAGCTCAGGAGAAGAGTATCCGAGCGGCTCACTGTAATGGGGGGTTGGGGGAGGGGGCGAGGAGGGAGAAGGAGAAAGGGGAAACGGGAGAAGAAGGGAAAGAGAGAAAGAGAGGGGAGAGAGAGAGAGAAAAAAAAAAGCCACACACACAAACACTCACACACACAAACTACGACGAGACAGAGGGCTTGATCAAGCCCGGCACGCCGAGGAGAGAAACAATTTCAAACTACAACAATTTCTCCTCAGAAAATGTGCAAAGTGACCTCACTTTTTTCCGCCAAAAACTGGGGCGTAGATTTAGCAAAAACAAAAATAATGGACCTAAAGGGGTAGTCCTGGATCGGTGGGGGCCATCTGGCTGCGGTCCGGGGTATGATCGCTGGGGTGGCACTAGGTCAGCCACACCCCGTTATATGCGGATAGCAAAACGAGTGGGTGACGGGGAGGGAGATAATCGGAGGGGAAGGGGAGAAGGTCAAGGCGATGATAAGGCAGCAAGGTTCCTGGGTGTGGTAGTTCCCAAGTGAGGCGACAAAGAAAAAAAGAATGATCAGCGCCTCATTCAGTCATTCAGGTGGCCTGACGTTTCCTCTGTTCCTTGGGGCTCGCGGTGCGGGAAGAGTGGGAAGGGCCAGGGTCTTCCTCCGCAGTGCTCGGGTTGTCGCTTGTAGTAAAGGAGGATCGGAGTGGTGGAGGGGAGTGGCGGGGGTTGGAAGGAGAGGATGATCTGGAGCGCCTCCTGTTGTCCCTGTCGATGAAATTTTGTGCTTCCTCAGGGGAGTAGAATGTTGAAATGTTTCCATTCCTGTGAAATACTTTTAAGGTCGCCGGGTAGAGGAGGGCGAATTTTATTTGCTTTTGAAATAAAGCAGAGCAGATGTGAGAAAATGTCCTGCGCTTGCGGACAACCTCCGCAGAAAAGTCTTCAAAGACTAGTATCTTCCTGCCCCTGAAAATAAGATCAGATTTGAGTCTTCGGAAGGCTCGTAGGATTGCTGCTTTGTCCGTAAAGTCCAGAAATTTCGCTATGATCTGGCGTGGACGATCAGAAGGAAGCGCAGGGTTGTCAGGACGTGTTTTTGGTTTGGCACCATTTCTCAGGTCAGGGCCGATCCGATGCGCTCTCTCGACTTTACAGGGGCCCCTCAGACCCAGAGCTTCTGGAAGATCCCTCTCGCATAAATTTAACAGCTCAGTAGCCGGGATTGCCTCCGAGATCCCTAAGATTCGCAGATTGTTTCTTCTCGACCTGTTTTCAAGGTCCTCCAGCTTCTCTTTTAATCGTCTATTTTCTTGGGCCAAATCAGACAGGTCGGTGTGGACTTGATCCATGTCGCTGGTGAGATCTTGGAGTTGTAGGTCGTGGTCGTCAAGGCGTTCGGCATGGATTTTGACGTCTGCTTTCACTTGGGCTACCATTCGTGCTACCGAGGCGGTCAAAGAGGCTTGGAGGTCGTCAGAGATCTGTTTCGCTACCTCCGTCACTATCAATGCAAATTGAGAGCTTGAGGGGTCTGGCAGCGGATGGATCGCTCCCAGGATGGGGTTCTGGTCAGTGGACAGAGCCGGAATGTTGGCTGGATTATTCATGGGTGTATCAAATTCTGGGGATGAGGTACTGTTGCCCTTTGGGGCTTGCTGTGGCACCAGACAGGGAGGTCCAGGGGAGGCTGGGAGCTGGTCCTTGTTGTCCTTCCCCACTTGTTTAACACCTTTATTGCGGCCCATTTTGCAGACAAACTTTTCCATAAGCTGCTGGGAGCAGAAGTCGGCCAGAGCTTGTGAGTGGCGTTTGTTGGGCCCAAAGGCCAGGTGAGGCGAGAGGCAGCTTAGTTTGAACGTTGCCGACGGGGTGAAGGGCTGTGTCCTTGCGCGGTCTGCAGTTAGCTATCCCCTGATATAGAATCCCGGGTGCGTTATGTGACCACCACAACTGTGTGCACTCTCCGGGTAGTTATGACCCCTGGTTGTAGGTAGAGAGGGAACAGATAGAGGGTTGCTACAGTCTGTGGGGGGCTGGAAGGAGCCTAAGCTTAATGCGCCCCCTTCATACCTTGAGAGGTCGCCGGCACCTGGTCCATCCCTGGCAGGGGATCCTGTTACTGGGGAGGCGCGGCTGTCAATCAGCCCCTGTGCCTTGATGTGGCTGAGCCCTTGTGCCGGCGTTTATAGGAGGCCGCGGCGCTTTCTCAGAGGCTGGACGCGCGGTGCAGCTCTCCTGCGCTTCCTGTCCGGCTGTGGCCGCGCATGCGCAGTGCGCCTGCGCGGACGAGGATCGCGGGCTTTTCAGGAATCTCCGCCGTCCCGGGTTCAGAGGAGCGGCGCGGCTGACCCGGACACCTCCGGTGAGTCTCCGGATGTTCCGCGAACGGAGCGGGCGGCAGGCGGGCTAAATTGCCGGGTGTGAGTGACGGTTTGGCCCAGGGATCCAGGAGCTCACGTCTCAAGCTCCCAGCATGGCGGCGCCGGAACCAGAAGTCCCCGGGATGATTTCTTTTTACAGAAGAGAGGCACTGCTATGGGGTCCAATGTGACCCCAATTTATGCCAATATCTTTATGGCGTATTTTGAGAACAGGTGGGTTTATCAATCTTCATTCTGGGAGCACATCCTCTGCTGGGGGCGTTACATTGATGACATTTTCTTTGTGTGGACAAGTACTGAGACATTATTGACTGAGTTTTTTGACTATTTGAATTCGTGTGAGACTTCAATTTCATTTACAAAAACAGTCAACTTCTAGTCTCCAGTTTCTGGTTACTTTAGTAGTTTCAGAACATGAGGACTGATCTGTTTGTTAAGGAGACTGATAGGAATAACCTTCTGCGCCATGATAGCCATCATCCAAAACATATGAAGGATTCACTGCCGTGGAGCCAACTACTGCGAGTTAAAAGAATAATAACTGATGAGAACATTTTAGAGAAGAGAGTAATTGATATGTGTAACAAGTTTATAGCAAGAGGCTATCCTGAAAAAATATTACAACACCAGCAAAAGAGACTAAGTAAGGTTGAGAGAAAGCAGCTCCTTACTAAAAAAGTTGCCTAACTTCCCTTGCCTGAATTGCTGCAATTGTGGCAATCTGACCAAGGGAAATACCTTTACACATCCTCAAAGTGGTAAAAAATATCATATTAAGGAGAGATACACTTGCCGATCCAGCTATGTAATTTATGTAATTACTTGTCCTTGTGGTCTCATGTATGTAGGAGAGACGACAATGGAGGTCAGATTGAGGATTAACAAACACAAGAGTACCATTAGGAATAAGTGTATGGATGCCCCGGTAGCAAAACACTTTGTGGAATTGCGACATTCTATCTCCCAATTAAGATTTCGGGTGATAGATTCTGTTCCCCCATTAAGACGGGGGGGGTGATCGAGAAGCATTGTTGAAAAAGGAGAGTAGATGGATCTTTGAGCTACAAACCTTACAACCCCTAGGACTAAATTTAGAATTTAGAATTTAATTATCCATCCTGTATTTACATGAATCATGTGGCTGTATATATATTTTTTAATACTTGTTTTTTTACCTTTCAGATGACACCCTCGGCTCTTCTCTTTGGCGGGATTATATTTGTTTTTATTTTTTTGCACAATTAAAGTTTTTTGTTTAAAATGATTAGGGTTCTATTTGTTACATATATTTAATATGGAATTTTTGCAATAAAGATTTAATAATCACAAATTTATTTTCTGTGTGCTTATGATAGGGTCTAGATAGTATGAATTGTAATATTAACATACCAGTGGGGATAGAGCATTCCTATGAGAAGTGGATTTTTTTCTATTTCTGTGTGCTTCCATCTAATTATGATAGGGTATTGCCCCCTTTTTTTTTTTCTCTCTCTCTTTTGGGACAATTATATACAATGCACACTTATGACTTTAGTCTTTTTTAGTTAACTCTATTGAGCGTTCACATCGGTTAATATTCTTTGTTTTATATGTATAAATAACCCATAATAACGGCAGGCCCCCTGTAAAATATGCGCGAGTTGGATTGGACCATTAGTCCAGACCTGCGCACTTAGTAAGAGGGAGGCCGTGGATGCCATCTTTATATCGGCGTTTAGCCTGCTGACATGCGCGGTATGCCTTTGCATTATTCCGGATGTGTGAGCGCGGGTACCGGCGCCGAACTTCCGGTCATGCGCAGTACGGTCGGCAGGACGCTGAGACCATGTGTGAGGTAACGATCATGCATCCCTGCCTAGGTGTGAGCCGAGGGTTGTCACTATGGTAATATTGATTGTTTTTAATGTGATTTGTCACTATGTTTAATCTACCATTGCTGTCTCATATGTTTGTTGTTTGATTAATGACCACATTGAACATACCATTGGTCTAAACAGCAGGTGGGAGGACCTTGTATTTTGAATATATTTGTGCTTTTATACATTTGTGATTTGTGCTGCTTGAGAAAGGCCACAGTGTAGTGGCTGAAACGTTGCATTTTGTACTCCTTATGGAATAAAGAGTTCCTGTTTTAATCCATCTGGTGCTGCCGTTCGCATTTTTCTATTCCTGGCTATCTTGTTGGTGTGTTCAAGGCTTACACAACCAGTGGACTGGCTGATGCACAGAACTTGGATATTTACCCGTTGTGGAGAATTGGTGCTGCTCTCATTTTCTGTTGGTTTTTCTAGTAATTCTCTAGCATCTCTTTCCTACAAGTCCCAAACTGCATTGCAATCTAGGCTTTCCCTCCACAGTTATCACGGCTAGGGTGATGACATACAGTAAGTGTGTAATCCCACCAACTCTGTACTCACTGTCATAATAATGATAATAGTTAGAACTCATGAGTCATTGTGTAAACTGTATAGAGCTGCAGTCATCATTTTCATGACAGCAGTACACGACCCCCCAGCTTTGAACTGCTGTCCTCTGCTCCCATGACCGGGCATTGTGGTGGGGAGCCCTGTGAAGGCTCCCGTCACTTACTTTAGCCGGTTTGCCCCACTTCCGTCCGCAGACAGGAAGTGGGGAACCCGCCATCTGTGTACCCCCTACTGCATTGCCTATGCAATGCATTAGGTTGTATTAACAATCGCGCCACCTAGTGGTCAAGCACCGTAGGTGGCCTCAATGTTACAGTAAAAAAAAAAGTTTTAAAGTACAAAAAAAAAAAGTATTAAAAGTTAAAATCACCCCCCATTCCCCATTTTACAAATATAGAATTAAAATAATAAAAAAGTGACACATATTTGGTATCGCCGTGTCCAGAAAGGTCTGATCTATAAAAATATAACATCATT
This sequence comes from Phyllomedusa bahiana, assembly GCA_025379985.1. Lineage (NCBI taxonomy): Eukaryota > Metazoa > Chordata > Amphibia > Anura > Hylidae > Phyllomedusa > Phyllomedusa bahiana. The sequence continues at coordinate 9,947 of JAODAL010045027.1, read as the reverse complement.
TATCCCGTACGCTAAACACCGTAGAAGAAAAAAAATTCCAAACGCCAAAATTGCGTTTTTTGGTCATTTTACGTCACTTAAAAAATGGAATAAAAATGATCAAAAAAGTTGCATGCATTCCAAACTGCTAGCGATAAAAAGTACACTTCAGCCCGCAAACAAGGCCCCCTCACGAATGTCCGTAGGTACAACAACGTTATTGGTCGCACAACATGGCGCCGCGGCGCAAATTTCAAAATAGAAAATGTTTGGAATTTTTACGGTAGCAAAACATAACGGAAACCCTACATGTTTGGTATTTCCGGATGCGTAACAACCTGTAGAATACAGATAACACATTATATTTACTGAAGATTGAACGCCGTAAAAGCAAAACCCCCACAAATATGGCAAAAATAAAAAAAATTTCACAATTTGTCCCACTTGGAATTTTTTTGCGGTTTCCCTGTATATTCTATAGTATAATGAATAACACCATTAGAAAGTAAAACTTGTTCCGCAAAATAAAAGCCCTCATGTGTCTATGTAGGTGGAAAAATAAAAAAGTTATGGCTTTCAGAAGGCGAGGAGGGAAAAACGAATGTGTCACCAAAAAAAAAAGGCCTGGTCCTTAAGGGGTTAAAGCAGGATCCCAGCCCTCCTCAAAGTTAAAAAGCCTTACCCAGAACCAGTCTAGATACAAAACATCCATAGCCTGACCCAGGTTCAGTCTAAATACACAACATTCACAGCCTTACCCAGGTCCAGTCTAGATACACAACATCCACAGCCTGACCCAGGTCCAGTCTAGATACACAACATCCACAGCCTGACCCAGTACCAGTCTAGATACACAACATCCACAGCCTGACCCAGTACCAGTCTAGATACACAATATCCACAGCCTGACCCAGGTCCAGTCTATATACACAACATCCACAGCCTGACCCAGTACCAGTCTAGATACACAACATCCACAGCCTGACCCAGGTCCAGTGTAGACACACAACATCTACAGCCTGACCCAGGACCAGTCTAGATACACAACATCCACAGCCTTATCCATGTCCACTCTAGATACACAACATCCACAGCCTTACCCTGGACCAGTCTATATACACAACATCCACAGCCTGACCCAGGTCCAGTCTAGATACACAACATCCACAGCCTGACCCAGTACCAGTCTAGATACACAACATCCACAGCCTGACCCAGGTCCAGTCTAGATACACAACATCCACCGCCTGACCCAGTACCAATCTAGATACACAACATCCACAGCCTGACCCAGGTCCAGTTTAGACACACACCATCCACAGCCTTATCCATGTCCACTCTAGATACACAACATCCACAGCCTGACTCAGGTCCAGTCTAGATATACAACAACCACAGCCTTATCCATGTCCACTCTAGATACACAACATCCACAGCCTGACCCAGGACCAGATACACAACATCCACAGCCTGACCCAGGACCAGTCTATATACACAACATCCACAGCCTTACCTCCATCCAGTCTATATACACAACATCCACAGCCTGAACTAGGTCCCGTATATATACACAACATACACAGCCTTAACCAGGACTATTCTAGATACACAACATCCACAGCTTTAGCGAGGTCCAGTCTAGATACACAACATTCACTGCCTTAGCCATGTCCAGTCTAGATACACAACATCCACAGCCTTGCCCTGTACAAGTCTAGATACATAACATCCACAACCTTACCCAGGTCCAGTCTAGATACAACATTCACAGCCTTATCCATGTCCACTCTAGATACACAACATCCACAGCCTTACCCAGGACCAGTCTAGATACACAACATCCACAGCCTGACCCAGGTCCAGTCTAGATACACAACATCCACAGCCTGACCCATGACCAGTCTAGATACACAACATCCACAGCCTTATCCATGTCCAGTCTACATACACAACATCCACAGCCTGAGCCAGGTCCAGTTTATATACACAACATACACAGCCTTAACCAGGACTATTCTAGATACACAACATCCACAGCCTTACCCAGGACCAGTCTATATACACAACATCCACAGCCTGACCCAGGTCCAGTCTATAAACACAACATCCACAGCCTGACCCAGGTCCAGTCTAAACACACAACAGACACAGCCAGACCAACGACCAGTCTAGATACACAACATCCACAGCCTTATCCATGTCCAGTCTAGATACACAACATCCACAGCCTTACCCAGGTCCAGTGTAGACACACAACATCCACAGCCTGACCCAGGACCAGTCTAGATACACAACATCCACAGCCTTATCCATGTCCAGTCTAGATACACAACATCCACAGCCTTATCCATGTCCAGTCTAGATACACAACATCTACAGTCTTACCCAGGAGCAGTCTAGATACAACATCCCCAGCCTTGCCCAGGACCAGTCTAGATACACAACATCTACAGTCTTACCCAGGACCAATCTAGATACATAACATCCACAACCTTACCCAGAACCAATCTAGATACATAACATCCACAACCTTACCCAGGTCCAGTCTAGATACAACATTCACCAGTTTACAAAAACTCCAGTCTATATACACAACATCCACAGCCTGACCCAGGACCAGTCTATATACACAACATCCACAGCCTGACCCAGGACCCTCTATCTCCCAACACACACCCAGCCTAAACCAGGACCAGTCTAGATACACAACAACCACAGCCTGACCCAGGTCCAGTCTAGATACAACATCCCCAGCCTTACCCAGGAGCAGTCTAGATATACAACATCAACAGCCTTTTCCATGACTGGTCTAGATACACATCATCCACAGCCTTACCCAGGGGCAATCTAAATACAAAACATCCACAGCCTTACCCAGGACTAGTCTAGATACAACATCCACAGCCTTATCAAGGTCCAGTCTAGATGCACAACATCCACAGCCTTAGCCAGGAGCAGTCTAGATATAACATCCACAGCCTTACCCAGGACTATTCTAGATACACAAAATCCACAGCCTAAACCCAGGTCCATCTATATATACAACATCCACAGCCTTATCCATGTCCATCAAATACACACAACATCCAAAGCCTGACCCAGGTCCAGTCTAGATACATAACATCCACAGCCTGACCCAGGACCAGTCTATATACACAACATCCACAGCCTGACCCAGGACCAGTCTATACACAACATCCACAGCCTGACCCAGGACCAGACACACAACATCCACAGCCTGACCCAGGACCAGTCTAGATACACAACATCCACAGCCTTATCCATGTCCAGTCTAGATACACAACATCCACAGCCTTATCCATGTCCAGTCTAGATACACAACATCTACAGTCTTACCCAGGAGCAGTCTAGATACAACATCCCAAGCCTTGCCCAGGACCATCTAGTTTACACAACATCTACAGTCTTACCCAGGACCAATCTAGATACATAACATCCACAACCTTACCCAGGACCAATCTAGATACATAACATCCACAACCTTACCCAGGTCCAGTCTAGATACAACATTCACAGCTTTACTAAACTCCAGTCTAGATACACAACATCCACAGCCTGACCCAGGACCAGTCTAGATACAACGTCCACAGCCTTATCAAGGTCCAGTCTAGATACACAACATCCAAAGCTTTACCCAGCTCTAGCCCTAGATACACAACAACCCCCAGCCTGAACCCGGGTCCAGCCCTAGATACAACATCCCCAGCCTTACCCAGGAGCAGTCTAGATATACAACATCAACAGCCTTTTCCATGACGGGTCCTAGTTTCCCACATCATCCACAGCCTTACCCAGTGGCAATCTAAATACAAAACATCCACAGCCTTACCCAGGACTAGTCTAGATACAACATCCACAGCCTTATCAAGGTCCAGTCTAGATGCACAACATCCACAGCCTTAGCCAGGAGCAGTCTAGATACAACATCCACATGCCTAAACCCAGGACAAATTCAAAAGATACACACAAATCCACAGCCTGACCCAGGTCCAGTCTAAAAATTTTCAACATCCATCAGCTTAATCCATGGTCATCTATACACACAACATCCAAAGCCGGGACCCATCAGTCTATGATATTACATCCACAGCCTGACCCAGGACCAGTCTATATACACAACATCCACAGCCTGACCCAGGACCAGTCTATACACAACATCCACAGCCTGACCCAGGACCAGTCTCGAGTTACCAAACATACACCAAGCCTACCCAGTCCAGTCTATAAACGCAACATCCACAGCCTGACCCAGGTCCAGAGACACAACATCCTCAGCCTGACCCAGGACCAGTCTATATACACAACATCAACAGCCTTATCCATGTCCAGTCTAGATACACAACATCCACAGCCTTATCCATGTCCAGTCTAGATACACAACATCTACAGTCTTACCCAGGAGCAGTCTAGATACAACATCCCAAGCCTTGCCCAGGACCAGTCTAGATACACAACATCTACAGTCTTACCCAGGACCAATCTAGATACATAACATCCACAACCTTACCCAGAACCAATCTAGATACATAACATCCACAACCTTACCCAGGTCCAGTCTAGATACAACATTCACAGCTTTACTAAACTCCAGTCTAGATACACAACATCCACAGCCTGACCCAGGACCAGTCTATCTACACAACATCCACAGCCTGACCCATGACCAGTCTATATACACAACATCCACAGCCTGACCCAGGTCCAGTCTAGATACACAACAACCACAAGCCTGACCCCAGTCCAGTCTAGATCCCAACATCCCCAGCCTTACCCAGGAGCAGTCTAGATATACAACATCCACAGCCTTTCCCATGACTGGTCTATATACACATCATCCACAGCTTTACCCAGGGGCAATCTAAATACAAAACATCCACAGCCTTACCCAGGACGAGTCTAGATACAACATCCACAGCCTTATCAAGGTCCAGTCTAGATGCACAACATCCACAGCCTTAGCCAGGAGCAGTCTAGATATAACATCCACAGCCTTACCCAGGACTATTCTAGATACACAAAATCCACAGCCTGACCCAGGTCCAGTCTATATACACAACATCCACAGCCTGACCCAGGACCAGTCTATACACACAACATCCACAGCCTGACCCAGGACCAGTCTATATACACAACATCCACAGCCTGACCCAGGACCAGTCTATATACACAACATCCACAGCCTGACCCAGGACCAGTCTATATACACAACATCCACAGCCTGACCCAGGACCAGTCTATATACACAACATCCACAGCCTGACCCAGGACCAGTCTATATACACAACATCCACAGCCTGACCCAGGACCAGTCTATATACACAACATCCACAGCCTGACCCAGGTCCAGTCTATATACACAACATCCACAACCTTATCCATGTCCAGTCTAGATACACAACATCTACAGTCTTACCCAGGAGCAGTCTAGATACAACATCCCCAGCCTTGCCCAGGACCAGTCTAGATACACAACATCTACAGTCTTACCCAGGACCAATCTAGATACATAACATCCACAACCTTACCCAGGACCAATCTAGATACATAACATCCACAACCTTACCCAGGTACAGTCTAGATACAACATTCACAGCTTTACTAAACTCCAGTCTAGATACACAACATCCACAGCCTGACCCAGGACCAGTCTAGATACAACGTCCACAACCTTACCCAGGTCCAATCTAGATACACAACATCCAAAGCTTTACCCAGCTGTAGTCTAGATACACAACAACCACAGCCTGACCCAGGTCCAGTCTAGATACAACATCCCCAGCCTTACCCAGGAGCAGTCTAGATATACAACATCAACAGCCTTTTCCATGACTGATCTAGATACACATCATCCACAGCCTTACCCAGGACCAGTCTATATACAACATCCACAGCCTTTTCCATGACTGGTCTAGATACACATCATCCACAGCCTTACCCAGGGGCAATCTAAATACAAAACAGCCACCGCCGTACCCAGGACTAGTCTAGATACAACATCCACAGCCTTATCAAGGTCCAGTCTAGATGCACAACATCCACAGCCTTAATCCACAGCCTTACCCAGGACTATTCTAGATACACAACATCCACAGCCTGACCCAGGACCAGTCTATATACACAACATCCACAGCCTGACCCAGGACCAGTCTATATACACAACATCCACAGCCTGACCCAGGACCAGATACACAACATCCACAGCCTGACCCAGGACCAGTCTATATACACAACATCCACAGCCTGACCCAGGACCAGTCTATATACACAACATCCACAGCCTGACCCAGGACCAGTCTATATACACAACATCCACAGCCTGACCCAGGACCAGTCTATACACACAACATCCACAGCCTGACCCAGGACCAGTCTATATACACAACATCCACAGCCTTATCCATGTCCAGTCTAGATACACAACATCCACAGCCTTATCCATGTCCAGTCTAGATACACAACATCCACAGCCTTATCCATGTCCAGTCTAGATACACAACATCTACAGTCTTACCCAGGAGCAGTCTAGATACAACATCCCCAGCCTTGCTCAGGACCAGTCTAGATACAACATCCATAGCCTTACCCAGGACCAATCTAGATACACACCATCCACAACCTTACCCAGGTCCAGTCTAGATACAACATTTACAGCTTTACTAAACTCCAGTCTAGATACACAACATCCACAGCCTGACCCAGGACCAGTCTATACACAACATCCACAGCCTTATCAAGGTCCAGTCTAGATACACAACATCCAAAGCTTTACCCAGCTCTAGTCTAGATACACAACATCCACAGCCTGACCCAGGTCCAGTCTAGATACAACATCCACAGCCTTACCCAGAAGCAGTCTAGATACACAACATCCACAGCCTTACTTAGGCCCAGTGTAGATACACAACATCCATAGCTTTACCCAGGACCAGTCTAGATATACAACATCCACAGCCTTTTCCATGACTGGTCTAGATACATATCATCCACAGCCTTACCCAGGGGCAATCTAAATACAAAACATCCACAGCCTTACCCAGGACTAGTCTAGATACAACATCCACAGCCTTATCAAGGTCCAGTCTAGATGCACAACATCCACAGCCTTAGCCAGGAGCAGTCTAGATACATCTTCCACAGCATTACCCAGGACCATTCTAGATACACAAAATCCACAGCCTGACCCAGTTCCGGTATAGATACACAACATCTACAGCCTTACCCAGGACCATTCTAGATACACATCATCCACAGCCTTACCCAGGTCCATTCTATATACACAATATCCACAGCCTGAGCAAGGTCCAGGCTAGCTACACAACTTTCACAGCCTTACCCCATTCCAATCTAGATACACAACATTCACAGCCTTACCCCATTCCAATCTAGATACACAACATTCACAGCCTTACCCCATTCCAATCTAGACACACAACATTCATAGCCTTTCCCTGGAGTAGTCTATATACACAACATTCTCAACCTTACCAAGCTCTAGTTGAGGTCTTGCCTCTTTATAGAAGCTGACTTGAAAAGTTTGATAGGACCGTTCTCTCATAACTCCATACCAGTACCATGTTAGGTGGTGTCATACGAGTTAGATTCACTCTGGATTATTTACAGTTGATTATTTACAGAAGATTACAGAAGCAGCAAAGTGAATGCATACGTCCAAAGTTCCCAAATAATCCAGATAGAGAAGGTCAGAATAAGAAACTTGCTGTGGACATGGCATGTCCCAAAGGGTAACCTGAGATGTGGAGGCATATGTACTGTATGTAATTAAAAACTAAGTGGATTTTCACACTATCATACTGTAAGATCCTACATTTGGTGGATTTCTGTCTGTCATGGAGGGGTTGAAGTTTTTATATGTGTCAGGTGGGGTGCGGGGATTTAGCATGTGCACTCCTCGTTGAGCAGGTCATGGCGACTGACATCTGAATGGTTTAAATACAATATTTATGTCTTCCTTCTATACAGTCATATCATTGCAAAGTAGCACGTGAAATAAACAGGACATAAGGAACCTCTAGATCCTGCTCCTCCCCCCATCATCTCTATAAAGGATCAAGCAACAGAGCTGGATCCCTCATCTCTCCAGGACCAGACGACATGGCTCCAGTCAAGGTCCTTCTCCCTCTCCTCCTCATCCTGTGCTGCTCATGTAACTCCTGGAGTCAGCAACCAGGAAAAGAACATGGTCCAGAAGATGGTAAGTGACAGGATTCAGTAAAGGACATAACAAAAAACATCTGAAGATCCATTAGTCTCCTAATGTACTTTCAGAATATAGAAAACATGGCTGGAGACCGGGGGTAGGAGGGGAGGACTGTGCTGGATCTACCTACAGAAAGAACCATACACTTCAGGACCATGATATCATCTGAATCAGACCCATGAGGAAGTTGTCTTCATGATGGTTGATGGTTGAGATATTTCTAAGGAATAAGACAGATACATAGACATCATATTGGTCTTTATATCTAAGTAGTTTTCATCTATGTTTCAACTCAAAGTGTAATTCTTCCGTTTTTTCTGAAGTTGACCATACAAAGCAGGTACATTTTTGCCAGACTTGCCAATTTTGTTGGGTTTGGTCAACCACCTAGTATGTATGGGGGTCAACAGGTTCTCTGCTGACTGCACAAATTGGAAGACTAATGGATAAGACACACCACCCCTTCGCAATGGGAGATGAGTTGCTGTCTTAGTGGTTGGAGGAGATAGAGGGGTCTGGAAGTGATATAGGAGATTGGAGGGGATAAGGGGTCCGAGAGACAAGGGTTTGGGGGAAAAGGGGGGGCATGGAGGGGTAAGAGTGAAATGGAGGGAACAGAGGACTCTGGAGGAGTCATAAGGGTCAGGAGAAGACAAAGGGATCTAATGGAAACAGAAATGGTCTGTGGGGACAAAATGGAATGGGGAGGGAAAGATGGGCAAAAAAATGATAGGAGATAAGAGTGGGAAACTGGAAGGGACTTAGGGGACTGCAGAGGTCAGAGGGGTCTGGAGGGGAAAGATTTGTCTACAGGGAACAGAAATGGTCTTGAGGGGACAGAGGGGTCGAAAGTGAAAGAAGTCTGAAGAAGATACAGTTGTTTGGAAAGGACAGAGGAGTCTGGAGAGGACAAAGGAGACTGGAAGGGACAGAAGAGTCTGGAGGAGACAGAAGAGGACTGAAAAATCTGGAGTGGATAGAGGATTTCAGAGGGAACAAAAGGATCTGACAAAAAAGAGGGATCAAGAGGGGAAACAACTGGTCTGTAGGGACCAGATGAGACTGGAGAAGATAGAGGAGTCTGGTGGATGACAGAGGAGTCTGGAGCGGACAAAGGAGACTGGAGGGGACAAAGTCATCTGAAGGAGACAGAAGGATCTAGAGGAAACAGTAATAGTCTGGAGAGGCCAGATGGATTTTGAAGTTGAGAGAGGGGTGTGGAGGGAGACACAGCTGTTTGGGATGACAAAAAGGGGTCGCAGAGGGGCAGGGATTGGAGGGGGCAAAGATCTGAAGGGGACAAAAAAATTTTGAAGGGGGCAGAGGGTCTGGGGGGGGGACAGAGGGGGCTGGGGGGAAAACGAGGGTCCGGAGAACAAGTGGTCTGGAGGGGACAGACGAGTTAGAGGGGAAAAAAAGTTTACAGGACAGAGGGTCTGGAAACAGTTTTTTCAAAAAATAAACTAATTATTTGTTTTTTTGGGGCGACACCGAATAAAAGAGTGAGATCCAAAGGTAAAGAAGGAAGACAATTAACAAATATATCCAGACCCCCTTACACTCTGCCCCAATCCCTGATACCCCCTTATTTAATCTACATTTCCCAAAAACCTCCCCCATAACTCTCTACCCAATCCCTGATACCTCCCCATTAATCCCATACATAACCGGGCCCCCCCAACATCTCTACCCCAATCTCCTGATACCCTTTACCAAAATTCATTAACCC
>JAODAL010045026.1:0-32316 GCA_025379985.1 Phyllomedusa bahiana | reverse complement strand
GTTCTTTTTCTTTTCCTGCCCCATACTCCATGTCCTCGGAATAACCTACATTGGAAAAGTTTTCCTGTACCTCTCTTGTAAAATTCAGGGGAAATTTTTTTCCCAGTATTTTGTAAGCAATTTTTTAGTAGTTTTTTTCTAAAAAAACCATTTTTAAATAGGATGGAATTCCCCCATGTCTTTGTTTTCTTTTTTTTTGTTTAAAATGCTTGTCTCAATACGGGGATTGAAGCTATGTTAAAGATCTTGCAAAAACAAGTCATTTTGAAATATGTGCCCCCATTAAAACAGTGTCCTACCTAGCCCCTGTTTCTGACAGCCCCATCACCATTGACCCACTTTGAAAATTGTGAAAAACAAATTTTTCTTTAGAAACAACTTTTTTTTTTTTTTTAAAAATAGGCCCTGTATTATAGGCGTCACAGCAAAATCCCCCTAAATTCAAAACATGACCCTGAGCATTTTTTGAAAATTTTGGGAAGAAAAAATTTCCGTTAAAAAACAACTTTTTTTTTTTTAAAATAGGCCTGAGTATAGCTGCATGTCACAGCAAAAGGGCCCCCCAAAATTCAAAGCTGACCCTTGAGCCTTTTTTGGCAATTGTGAGAACAAATGTCTGTTAGAAACAACTTTTTTTTTTTAGAAAAGGACCTGAGTATTGCTGAATTTCAAAGCAGCATGCCCCAAAAAAATTATAAAAAGACTTCTCAGCCACTGTTAAAAAATTGTGAGGGAGAAATGCCACTTTAAAAGCCACATTTTTGTTCCAAAGGACCTGATTATTGCTGTTCTCACAGAACATGCCCCCAAAAAAATTTAAATATGATTCTCACAACTATTAAAATTGTATGGAAAATGCCACTTAAAAGCCACATTTCTGTTCCAAGGACCAAAATTTATAGTGTATTCACAGCAACATGACCTCAAACCTTTGAAAATGCGAAAACTTTAACGAAAAAGTGAGTAAAGGGAAAAACGGTGTTGTCATAAAACCTTTTCTGTTTTTACGTCCCTCACAGAAAAACCAGCAAAATGAATGTTGGGAAAAGAGAAAAAAAAAATTGCAGTAAAAATGATCATTTAAAAAAAAAGTTTTAAAGGGGGACCTTTCTGTTTGAAGAGGAAGTAAAAGTAGCCGGCAACTAATCGGTGACCTCGGCAATTGGGGGCCCCAAACATCCCAGTTCCCTGCCTGATTATCTTGTGAAAGTCAAACGATCCACATTTCTGTGGAAAGCCGGAGCGTTTGTCTGTAAGATCCTCCACTGGTTTTAAAGGGCCCCTCAGATTGTTGCTGGTGCTGGGGGAAAAACACCTTATGGTGTGGCAGCGAGTCGGGGCCCTTCGTCCTTTTGGATACCCCGAAGTTATTGGGGCCCGGGAAAACATACAAAAACATCGGTTTGAGACGCGTTTGTTGTGCCTATGATCTTAAGTGGTCTCTGTGGTTTGTGTGCCTGCATTGCATGGTTGGTGGGTGGTAAACAAAGATTGCCCGGGTCACCCATTAGCTTCTGCCACCCTTTCCGCTGCTGCTGCTGCCGCTAGGTACTTGGCACTCTATGCTGACGTCGCTGATGTTGTTTTCCACTGTGAAATTTTAGGGAAAGTGAAACAACGAAAGATGTCTCCGTTGATCAATCGCAAGGTCTCCTTTCCTGCATTTTACTCTCTTTTGGGTGGGAGGAAGGAAAAAGGGTGAGTTTTGTTTTGTATGGGGACCCGGAGGGTGGCCACCCGTATGTTTTCATTTTTTGGCCTTAAGCGAGGGTCATGTGGGGAAATGGAGCCCAAGCACTCATGTGAGAGATGGACCTTGATTTCCCAACCTCTGGGTCGAGGGGCACTACAAACTGATCTTCCTTTCTTCCCCCCTCTCCTCAAATTCGCGCCAACCCCTTTCCCAAGGCGGAGTGGTAACGTCGGTGTTAGGAATACCTCCCCTCTCCGCTTCCCCTGGCACAGCTTCAACACAGCCCCGACTTGGGTCAATGATCCACCTGAGAGCTGAGTTGCCGCCTTGAACTAGCTCTGGACCCTGAACCATTGCCTAATGAAGACGATAAATTGAGAAACTGTCGGGCCTTTGGATTCGACGGAGAGAAAGGCTCGTGTCCGCATCTGTGTCCGTCTCCTCCTCCATCGCTGGCGGGACCTGTTGTTTCAGAGTGTCCAACGATCGTTCCAGAACTAGATCACCACAATGCTCATGCTGATAAGGGCATTGTCCGCACTGACCATTTTGGTGGCTTCTTCAAACTGGCAAGGATGGTGTAGAGCTCTTTCACCTGCCTCCACTCTCGGTGGCTCAACACCCCGAGGTCCGCACCGCTGCTTGTTAGGCCACAATCAATCAATGGAGCATGTGGAGGGTGGAATTCCAGCGTGTTGCCACGTCAACAATGAGACGGTTGACGGGGAGGCCGAGCTGACGCTGCAACGCAGCCAGGCGGGACGAAGCAGGGTGCGAACGGCGGAAGTGCGAACTCAGACCCTCCAGCCTTCCTCAGCAGGCAGTCCAGACCCAGGTAGCTCTTTAGAAATTTCTGGACGACAAGGTTCATGACATGTGCCAGGCAAGGGATGTGCTTCAGCCTACCGATCTTAAAGGCGGCCAGCAGATTTCGCCCGTTATCGCACACCACCTTCCTGGCACAAGGCTTTTGTCACCAGCCAGCGCTCGGTCTCGTTGCGGAGAGCCGTCCACAGCTCCTGACCTGTGTGGGGCGGTCCCCAAAGACAGTTTAAATTTTTCAACACGGCCTGGTTTCTCTGGGCACATGATGCCACCAGAGGACTTGGGTGAAAGAGCCCAGCCCATCCCTGCGGTTTTGAAGAGCGTGCGCCGACCCTGAGAGCCACCGTCACCCGAGACATCCACCCAGCTCACCCAGTGAGCTGTCACAGAAAAATATAGCGGCTTGGCCGTGCTTACTAGTCCATGTGTCGGTGGTCAGATGGACTTTTTGGACATAGATGCAGAAAACGCGCTTGAAATTTTAGATGACACGTGGCTGGCCAGGCAAGGACGGTTTTTCTGGAAAAAGAAATCCCTGCTCGGCATCTGGTATTGGGGGCAGGCAAGGGCCATGACGTGGCGGAACCCATCTGTGTCTACCAGACAGAAAGGAAACCCATTTCCAAGGCCAAAAGCTGGCAATGCCGACATTCAGGCTTTTGGCTTTGGGATGGTTTGGGTTAAAGTGTTTCTTCTGCCCCCAAAACCCTGGAAGACAGAAGGCTGGCTGCTGACTGGCCGCTTTTACGGCGTGCAGGTCATCAAATGGCGGAAGGAGAAGGGGTAGGATGGGTCTCTGGTGGTGCTGATGGTACCCCGGCGACGGTTGGAGGCTGAAGCGGAGGCTGATCCTGATCATGACTCTGAGAGACATGGGAAGCTGAGGAACGTTTGGGTTTGGGTGGCGGGGAGGAGGCGGAGACAGAGGGTGTGCCCAGTGGTTGGCAGCCCAGCATCGGTCTGGCCTTTTTTGGCCAAGTGGTGCCTCCATTTCAGCATTCGCTGCATGTGACTAGACATATTGGTGGTGGTTAAACACCTAAGATTCTTGCCTCTACTTATGCGTTTACGGCAAAGGCGGCATATGACATCGCTGGGTGAATCAGAGGCTTGCTCAAAGAAGGCCCAGGCTTGAGAGGTCCTGGATCTTTTTGATGGCAATAAGCGAGGAGCGGGGCTTGCGCTGACCGTGGCTGGCGGAATCATATCAGCGGACTTCTGCGACAGCACTCTCCCTTTTTGAGGCGGGACCCGTACTGACACAACCACATCGTCTACCTCCTCGTCCAGAGAAGAAGTGCTCACAAGCAAATACAGCTGAAAAGACCACGTTGGATCCGCAATGTCGTCATCATCATCATCAACACAGGGGACTTAGTCGTCCTGACATTCTGCATCCTGGGCTGCGGGCTACAAGCAAGGGGGACGCAAGGCGTTGCCGACCGCCCGGGATTTTTGCCAATTGACCGGCTTCCTTCTCCTCCTCTGATGGCATCAGTAACTGGGCGTCAGAGCAGTAAAAAATCATCCTCTTTGGCCTCTTGATCTTTTAACATGCCTTCTGACCCCAACCGCATTTTGTCATCAAAGAGGTCTTCAGAAAATGGATTATCCACAGGGGGTGGGTACACGAGTTGCCCATTTGGGCTGCTTCATGTTGGACGGATGCTGATTTTGCTGATGACGACAGGGGCGTTGCTGGGGTTTCCAAAAACATCCGGGGCTGGGGCCCCTTTTGGGTGTTTTTCTGGGTAGGGCTGGGTTCACACGACATTTTCCCCGCCTCATTGTAAACTGCGGATGTTTTTTACAGAGAAAAACCTTCTGTTCCTGTCACTAATTTTCTGCACATCCCACACAGATCCCGTCCATCTCCTCAGCAGTCACTGTACTGTAAAAATCACCTATGTCAAATTTACTTTTTCAGAACTTCTCACCTTCATATGACAAAAACCCCTAAACAGTAAACCAAAAATCCACCTACACATGGAGCAAATCTACCAGACAAGTGATTGTTACTAAAACCCTCCTACAAAACCAAGACCCAAAACTATTACTACTTAAGGCTCAAATAATCCTGCCAGACCCTGACCGAACGAAACCCCCATATGTGACTATCAGCTGTAAACAGGCTCTGATTACATTTACCACCCCCAATACAGTGACCAGATAGTGGTAGATACTAGTTGTATGTAGGCTCTGAGACATAAGTGATTACACTGAAAGTTACATTTAGTAACTCACCGGAGACGTCTTTTCTGATCAGCGTCGTTTACTTACCCTTTTCTTCTCCATCCGGTTCGCACCTTCATGCTGATTGCTCCCGGCCAAGACAAATATCTTAGAATCCTCACATTTCCAGCAACTCCTTAATTTTTAGGTATAGCAGTCCCCTCAGTTAGGTATATAGGGGCACTGAAGCATTTATATGGGGCCACAGGCAGATATATGGGGCCACAGGCAGATAAATAGGGCCACAGGCAGATATATAGGGGCCACAGGCAGGTATATGGGGCCAAAGGCAGTATATAGGGGGGCCAGGCAGTATATGGGGCCACGGGCAGGTACATAGGGGCACAGAGGCAGTATATGGGCCACAGGCAGTATATGGGGGCACTGAGGCAGTTATAGGGGCCACAAAAAGGTATATAGGGGCACTGAGGCAGAATATAGGGTCACTGAGGCTTTATATGGGGTAAATGAGGCGGTATAGGGGGGCACAGGCAGGTATATAGGGACACAGGCAGTATATGGGGGCCACGGGCAGGTATATAGGGACACAGGCAGTATATGGGGGCCACCAGGCAGGCATATAGGGGCACAGGCAGTAAAAGGGGGCCACAGGCGGTATATGGGTTTCACGGCAGCATATGGTGGCCACAGGCAGGCATTGGGGGCACAGTCAGGATAATGGGGGCCACAGGCAGCATATGGGGGCCACAGGCAGGGATATGGGAGCCACAGGCAGGGATATGGGAGCCACAGGCAGGGATATGGGGGCCACAGGCAGAATATGGGGGCCACAGGCAGGGATATGGGGGCCACAGGCAGAATATGGGGCCACAGGCAGGCATTATAGGGGCACAGGCAGCATATGGGGGCCACAGGCAGGCATTATAGGGGCACAGGCAGGGATATGGAGGCCACAGGCAGGGATATCATAGTTGCCAACTTTTGAAAATGAAAAAGCAGGAGAATCTAGTGGGCGGCGCGCTACGCGCGCCGCGGCAAAAATTTGTTGGTATGCCACGACCCTTCAAAAAAGCCACACCCACTCCAACTAAATGCATAACGGCTTTGGAAGAAAGCCAGTTAGATGACATTATAGCCATGTAGTAGCCCCAAATAACCAGGTAGTGCACCGTACAGGCCGGTAGATGCCCCCTTGTAGCCAGGTAGATGCCCCCCTTTGTTAGCCAGGTAGGTGCCCCCATTGTTAGCCAGGTAGGTGCCCCCCATTGGCAGCCCGGGAGGTGCCCCCCAGTGTCAGCCAGGGAGGTGCCCCCATTGTCAGCCAGGTAGGTGCCCCCATCTGTTTGCCAGGTAGTGCCCCAACTGTTTGCCAGGTAGTGCCCCCATTGTTTGCCAGGAAGATGGCCCCACTGTTGCCAGGTTGTGCTTCCTCTGTTGCCCGGTAGTACCCCCATTGTTAGCCAGGTAGTGCCCCCATCTGTTAGCCAGGTAGTGCCCCCATCTGTTTGCCAGGTAGTGCACCCATCTGTGTGCCTGGTTGTGCCCCCATCTGTTGGCCAGGTAGATGCCCCCTGTTGCCAGGTAGATGCCCCCTCTGTTGCCAGGTAGTGCCCCCTCTGTTAGCCAGTGATATGCCCCTCTGTTTTGCCCGGTAGTGCCCCATCTGGTTTGCCAGGTAGTGCCCCCATCTGTTTGCCAGGTAGTGCCCCCCACTGTTTGCCAGGTTAGATGCCCCCATCTGTTTGCCAGGTAGATGCCCCCCTTGTTGGCCAGGTAGTGCCCCCTTGTTGGCCGGTAGTGCCCCCTCTGTTAGCCAGGTAGTGCCCCCTCTGTTTTGCCAGGTTTGTGCCCCCATCTGTTAGCCAGGTAGTGCCCCCATCTGTTAGCCAGGTAGTGCCCCCTTTTTTGCCAGGTAGTGCCCCCTCTGTTGCCAGGTAGTGCCCCCTCTGTTGCCAGGTAGATGTCCCCTCTGTTGCCAGGTAGTGCCCCCTCTGTTGCCAGGTAGATGTCCCCTCTGTTGCCAGGTTGTTGCCCCCTGTGTTGCCAGGTAGTTTTCCCTCTGTTGCCAGGTGATGCCCCTCTGTTGCCAGGGAGTTGCCCCTCTCTTTTAGCCAGGTAGAGCCCCCTAAAGCTAATAAAATCAAATAATAAAATCCCCTTACCTTACCAGGCTCCTGCAGCGCGGCCGCTCCCGACCGATCTCTTCAGCGGCGCAGGGGAAGTGAGAGCAGCCGCGCGTCCCCTCCCCTGCAGCCGCGCGTCACTTCCCCCCGCGCCGTTGACCTGTGTGTACGGGGCACGCACCGGCGCGTACATACAGGGGGAGGAGGGGGAGGGATCGCTCCCTCCCGCCTCCTCCCCGCACAGTGAGACCGCGGGCGGGTGAGCGGCCGCTGCGGGCGCTTCAACCCGCCTGTAGGAGCGGTCAGGCGGCGCAAAAAGTTAGCGCACCCGCGCTACTCTTGCGCCGCGGTAATTTAAAGGACCCCGCCGCCTGCAGGCGGCGGGAGGAATGCCAACTCCCCCGGGAGGGCGGGAGGGGACCCCAAATAGCGGGACCCCCCCGCCAAAAACGGGAGAGTTGGCATGTATGAGGGATATGGAGGCCACAATCAGTATATCGGGGGCCACAGGCAGAGATATGGGGGCCACAGGCAGTATATGGGGCCACAGGCAGTATATGGGGGCCACAGGCAGGTATATAGGGGCACAGGCAGTATATGGGGGGCCACAGGCAGGGATATGGGGGGCCACAGGCAGGGATTTGGGATCCACAGGCAATATATGGGGTCCACAGGCAGGGATATGGGGGCCACAGGCAGGGATATGGGGGCCACAGGAAGGGATTTGGGGTCCACAGGCCGGCATTGTGGGGGCCAGGCAGGGATATGGGGGCCACAGGCAGGCGTTATAGGGCCACAGGCAGGTATATAGGGCCACTGAGGCAGTATATAGGGGCACTGAGGCAGGTAAACGCTTTAAAAATAACAGCATTCATACTCACCTTAATCCCGGCGAGCGCGCTCTGTCCTCTTAAGCCCCCGTCCTCCGGCAGCTCCTCGGGCGCACGGCCTATGACCGCTGTGCGCCCGAGGAGGGCAGCGTCGGGTTGAAATCACACAATCGCGACGCTGCCGGCTGAGGCGCACGGGGCCGCGGGGGTCCTCAGCGTGTGAGGACCCGGCGGGTCCGACACTGTCTGCGGGGCAGGGAGCGCTCGCTCTCTGCTCCGCAGAAGCCCTCAGCTGTGTGTGCGTCCAGCGGACGCACATGCAGCTGAAGAGCCAGTCGGTGCTCCAGGGCCGAGGCCTGGAGCCCGGGAGACTCGGGTCACAGGGGGTTTTATTCGGGGCCCGAGCCCCGCATAAAACAGCCTAGCGACACCCCTGGATGACGACATTTGTGGCCGTGACTGGGAGGACGAGGAGGTAAGACTGCTGAATGCAGGTTGCACAATATTAATAGATTATGCACAGATTTTAAACCTAAATTATCGTGTGATCTAAAAAATCCGATCAACGTAAATACCGTGCCGATTTCAACTTTGTCGATAATAATCGCTCAACACTAGTAATTAACTTTCGGTTATGACTTATGCTACAGGCAAAATTTATTTTTTGGTGGTGAAAAAGTATGTTTCTTTTACTAAGTACAAATGCAGAAAAATACTTAGTTAACCATTGGATGTAAATTGCGGAAAAGAAATATGCTGCCAACAATTACCAGCTTTGTAGCGTGTTAAAACGGCGTGTATTTTACGGAAACACAACAACAGAAAAACTTGTAATTAACCTTCGGATATGAATTATGTTACAGGCAAAAATTTCTTCTTTGGGGGGTAAAAAAGGACGTTTCTTTTAGTGATCACAACGCCAGAACAACGCTTATTTAACCCGGATCTAAATTGCGCAAAATTAAATGAGCAGCCAAAAATTAAGTGGTAATTGTATTTTAAAAACGCTGTTTCTTTAACTGAATACAACGGGAAAACAGGCTTAGTTTAACCCTTGGATTTCAATGTGCTCAAGAACTGAGCAGATAGCATTAAAATGTATATGCAGCTGCATTGGACGCACACTGGACTTCAGTTCCAATCCCCGAAAAAATCAGAATTAAAAACGTAAGAGAAGCAGTCTCTGAGACAAGCTGTGACACCCCCCAAAAAATTGCTATAAAAAAAGTGATTTTTTTAGTAAGAGATATCATAAGCAGCAGCAGCAGTGTGGCAGCACTTTCCCTTTAAAAGCACAGTGGAGAAGAGTTTTGAGAAGCGAGCATGGCGCCCGGAAATTATATAGTGCGGTAGTCCAGAATCCGCCGGTCTCTGATTGGCTTCATCTTTGCACATGTCATGTGGGCTATGCCTTTCTTCCAAACCAGATTTCTTTCCCCCCAGTAACGCCATTGCTCACAGCCTTTTTTATAAAACCCAAAACTTTGCTTTTTCCCCGCGAATCCCCCCAAATTTCCCGATTTCGTTCAGAATCGAAATTTTTCCTGAAATTCTAAAAGAATTCCACTTAGTTGGGAATCAATTCGCCCAAATCTCTAACATAACCCTTTTTGGGTTTAAGCACTGTTTAATTTAAACCCTTTTTTTTTTCTATCTCGGACCCATTGCTTACCCATTTTCCCAACTTTTTTTCCCCCAGTCCAAGCATTCTCATTTTTACTTCCCAACCTTTTATGGGGCCTGTTTAGGGAAAAGTGGGTAGTGGAACTTTTGGACCACCACAAGGGGATGGTATAACCCAAACCCCTGGGGGGCAGTCAAAGTAGGTCAGGTTTTCCCAGAGGCCCGCCGCAAAGGGGGGATAAAATTGCTGGGCGGATTACCCCGGGTCGCTACCCCTGACGTGATTTTGCTTCGGTGGAAACCCGAGGTTTTTCCCGCGGTTAAAAAAAACGTTAAGCGGGGCTCGAAATGGGGACGGGGCAAAAGGGTCAGGACAGGCGGCTTGGTTCGTGGCCCGGGGGAGGGAGGTAGAAGGTAGGTACACATTTAAACGGAAAAGAAAACTTTAGGAACGTTTCCCCTCTCTGGGCCCCCGGGGCACAAATCGTTTCGGAAAGGTTTTTGGGAAGAGGGCCAGGTTTTTTAAACAGGGCCCCGTCCCCGGGTTGAGCCCCAATCCCCGGGGTACTGTCCCTTTAAATTACCCGGGGGTTCCCGCCGCGGGGGCCCCTAGGGGGGCCCCGCGTGCCCCCGGCCGGCAGCAGGAGCGCGCCCCGGGGGGGAACGGGAAACTGGAGGGGTAATGAGCCCCGGCGTGCCGGGGGGGTCCGCGGCCCGAGCGTGGGGCTGCGGAAACCAGTCGCAGCGGGGTGTTGCGGCGTTGCGGGGGGTGCCTGCGCCCCAATGGGGTCCCAGGCCCCGTAACAGTCCCCCCCCTTTTGGGCCTCCCTCTCTTTTGGCCTGAAAAAAACTTAGACAAGAGACCCCCCAGGATGTCCTCCCCGGCCCCCCACGCCCTTTCTTCGGGCCCAAAACCCCCTTCCGCCCAAAAAAAAAAAATCGTTTCCCCCTTAAGTCTTAGGGCCAAAATCTTTTTCCCCACGGAAAAAACATTGGGGGAAAATCAGCTAGGGAGACGGGGGAAACCCAAACGCCCGGGAGAAGGGGTTTAAAGGGGTGCCCCGGTTTCAGAGGGGGGAATTTGGAAAAGGATTTTTGGGATACCCCTTTTGGTGGGAGGGGGGGGGAAGCTTGTGGGCCACGGGAAATTAATGCCCTCAGGACTTAAAAAGGGACCAAAAAAAGGGGACCCAGTTATAGTGGGGATTTTAAAACGGATATATTTGGAAAGACAGGCCATATTTTTTCCCCCGGGGAAAAAGGAAGGGGGGGGGAAACTTCTTTTCTTTTTCCGCGGGGGGTTTCCTTCATAGGGGCAGGGGGCCTGAACAGGGACGGGCCCGGCGCTCCCCCCAGACAGCGGGTGGGGTCACGGCCCCAGACTGTCCACAGCGGGGGAACCGGAGGAGGCGGGGGGCAGGGGGAAGGGGTGGGGGGGGGGAGGGCCGACCAAAAAAATTTAAAAAAGGGAGTTTGCCCCAGCGGAATCAAAGCCCAGGGAATTATAGAAAATTCCCCCCCAAGGGTAGTAGACGGGCCCCAATCATTTGTTGGAAAGACGTGAAAGTGGGGGAGAAAAAGAAACTAGGACCTGATTCACCCTCTCTACTTTGCTCTTGGATTGTGGGTGGTAGGGCAGAGGGAAGTCCATTTTTCCATTTTGCGAACCCGAGAAAGGGGGGCTTCCCCAAAAATTTCTCGAAACGAACGGGACCCCCCGGTCAGAGACTATAGCAAGGGAAGTCCTTTGCAGAGGGAAGATGGGGTTTAAAAAAAAATTTTTGCGACCCGAGGCGCGGGAAAGGGAAAGGGCCCAGGAAAAAGGGAAAAAAAATGACCCATTTTGGAAAAAACGGTCAGGGACCACCCAAAAGACCGTTTTTCCCTTTTGGGGGGCGGAAAAAGCCCGTTATGAAGTCCATGGAAAATTTGGCTCCAAGGCAGCTGGGGTCACGGGCAAGGTTTTGGAGTAGTCCGCAGGTTTTAGGCGAGGGGGATTTGTTGCGGGCACGGGTTGGTCCCGGGCCCTCCAAAAACCCCTTTCCCATCGTTAGGGGACCCCAGGCCACCATTGAACCGGGAAATCAGCGAAAAAACCCTTCTTTCCCCGGGGGTTTTTAGCTATGGGGGAAAAATTGACCCCTTTTCCAAGACCCCAATCGGGGAGCGGGGCACGTACGTCTTCCCTGGGGGACCCCTTGGGGGTTTAGTGGGGGCTCCCGATACAGACATTCTGGGGGTAGATATGTTGTGGGGGCCAAACTTTTTCCCCCCCACTAACACCCGGAGGCAAGGGAAAGAGCTGGGCCCTCGAGGTTTTTTCCCTCCCGGTGGGAAGTGGATAATTTTATTTTAAAACGGGCAAAAAAACAGAGCCCCATCCGTTTGACGAGGGTTAAAAAGTTGCACTGTTTTGGAGATAGGGGGAAAATATTTTTTTCAGTGAAGTATTCCGGGGGGGAAAACGAGCACCCCCAGGAGGTGGCGCCATTTTTCTGGGGGGAAAAAGGGTTTTTAATCCCCAAAAATTTCCCCGCCCCCCGATGGTATAGTTCTTCTTTTCCCGGGGGGGAGAATGTCCGGGAAAAGAACCCACAGGTCCGAGTCCCCCTTGGGGCCCCCTTTTTTGGGGGGGAGCAGCGCCCCACCCCCTATGGAAGAGGCGTCGCTTCTAGAAAGAAGGGTTTTTCTGGGTTTTGGGGGGGGGAAAACACCGGTGCGGAGGCGAATGCTCCCTTTTCAACGGGAAAAAGGGGCTTCTTCGGGGCGGGGGGGCCACAGTTTCGGGTTGGAAGTTTTTTAGAAAGACCCACAATAGGTGAAACCAAACGTCAAAAAAATGGGGAAAAAAAATTCCCGGGAAAATAATTTGTGAAGCCCAAAAAAGCGTTGAAAGGCCCCGCGGGGCCAAAAGGTGGGGCCACGTAGGACGGCAAGAGTTTAGGGGGACCCATCCGAAACCCTTATCAGAGTTTATTATCCAAAAAAACGGGGGGGGTTTCTGGTAAAATAGGCACTTTTCCAGTTTACGAAAAGTTTGGTTCCCCGCGCAGGCTTTTTCGGGGAACCGGGGCGAAACATGCGACGGGTGGGATCCCAGATCGGGTGGGGAATCCCAGGATGTCATCCAAGTAGCCCACTACACGGGAAATAAAGGAGGTCTCGAAAATGTCTTTGGGAAAAAATTTCCGGGGAAAAAGGCCGGGCGTTGCAAAAAACCCGAAGGGAATCCCCAAGAAAACCCCAAAGTGCCCTCAAAAAAGTATTAAAAGGCCCGTCTTCCATCTTCGCCTTCCCGGGAAACCCGGGATGAAAAAAAATTTTTCCCCCCGCAAATCCAATTTGGAGAAGCCCCTTTGCTCCCCGGAGACGGTCAAAAGATTTCCCGGTTTAAAAAGCAGAGGGTCCCGGTTTTGTTTGGTGATCTTATTTAGACCACGGAAAGTCAATGCACGGTCTTGGGGGAACCAAATCTTTTTTTCCCAAAAAGAAAAACCCGGAAACCCGCCAGAGAAGTTTTTTTGGGATGAAACCCTTTCGTAGATTTTTCTTCCACGTTAGGCCGACATCCCCTGATTTTCCGGGTTTTGGAGGGGGTAGCCCCCTCCCCTGGGGGGGAATAGCCCCGGGTAGCGGGTCTTTTGGGGAAAATCATATGGGCGTGAGGAAAGGAAGTGCCCTCAGCTCGTTTTTGGGAGAAAATTTTCTTGGAAGCCCCTGATAAGGTTGCTTTTAACCCAGTAGGGGCTTGGAGAGGACTGCGGGGGGCTGGGGCGCACCCCCCCGGGGGTCCCGAAAGACAACGGACGGCCCGCCCCGGGCCCCAGCATAAAACTTCACCCTTCTTCCAATCCAGAATGGGGGGTGACGTTTGTACCCAAAGGGGTAAGCCCCGGGTAGAACAGTCGGGGAAGAACGGGGAAACACAAAAAACATGACCCTTTTCCCTGTGGGTGGGGCCTCCTTTTGTAGGCCACGGGTTCAGCCCCGGTAGTGGATGGATTTCACAAAATTTGTTCCCCAGATGGAGGGGGAAGACCAAGGTTGGTTTAGGGGGGACCAACGAGAGACGATATTTGGCACCAACAAGCACCCAAAAAAACCCCCACCCGATCCAAAATTCCAGGAAGGCCGAAACTGGGAACGAGATTCCGGGAAATTGGACGTGACCAGGGGCGGGCCCCAGCTTTAGCCATGGAGGGGGAAAACTCACACCAGGGAGCCTCTCCCACAACCTAGGTGCATGCATTTCCCGGCTTTTGGCGAAGAAGGGGGGAACCCCCTAGGGGAAGTTTTTGGGGGGCTCCCCGAAAGTAGAGACACAACTTCCCTAGCCGTTGGGCAAGCTCTTGGGGGGACAGGCGGGGCTGTCCACTTGCATGGCCTTTCCCAAAGGGCCCTGGGGGGAAGGGGGCGTGGGGGACGCTGAAACATGGTGAAAGGGAGGGGGTTGCCGACTGTTTAAAGCGGGTTCCGTTCCCGGAGCTTCCCGTCTTTTCCCCCCCCGAGAAACGGATGTCTATGGGGGTTTTGCCAGGGGGATGAGCTCCCCTTAACGAGTCGGGGGGCCCCCGGGGGGGCAAAGGGGCATCCTTAATTGGCCGGAGACCCCTTCCCTTGAATGTGGGAAACAACGCTGATCTTTTCCAAACCAATTAAAGGGCAAGGTTTGGCAAAAATTGAAACGTAGTTGCCAACGGAGGATTTCCCCTGCTGTAGTTTTAAAACCCAAAAGGGGTTTTCAGAAAGTGAGGGGGGGGCAGGTCCTCGAAGCCCTCCGGGGAAAACTCCTCCCAAGAATTTCGCCAGTCGGGTTTGGTAAATGGATCGCCTCGGTCCCAAATTTGGATCCCCCAGGCCAGGGTTTCCCCAGAGAGGAAAACTGACCACGAAGGCCCCCTTTGGGAAATTTTCGGCCCGGGAACTGACCAGCCAAAAGGGTTCCCGTGGAGGGCACATGGGTGATAAACCCCCCTGCAGGCCTTAGAGCCCCCGTCAAATTCGTCGGCAGGGACAACGGAGTTTAGGCCCCGGCGGATGCCCCCCGGAAAAAAAACTGTTTGTGCT
Source organism: Phyllomedusa bahiana (assembly GCA_025379985.1). Lineage (NCBI taxonomy): Eukaryota > Metazoa > Chordata > Amphibia > Anura > Hylidae > Phyllomedusa > Phyllomedusa bahiana. Next base: position 17,962 of record JAODAL010045026.1, on the reverse strand, counting down.
TGACCCCGGGCCGGTTTGTTGTGCTGAGGGGCCAGGAGCTGCTGCTTCATAGTAGTAAATTTGGTTCAGTGTTGCCCCTTGCTGCGCGGATCTGCTTAGTTTGCGGGAAGCCCGGGGGTTTAAGGAGATCGGGGACATCGGAAAGGGGCCCCCCCGGGCGGGATCCAGGGCCCCGAATCGAACTGTTTACGGGGGGTAGTGGATCCTCTGGACCCCACAAGCGAGGGTTTTAAAAAGGCCACGCCGGGGAGCGAGTTAAGTAGGCCCGGGGTTTTTCCCCAGAGTGCCGCAAAGCGGGAGGGAAACTTGCTGCGGGGGGTTTAAACACCAGGTCGCTCCCCCTGACGTGACTTGTTTTGCGGGGCAGCCGAGGGGGTTGCGCGGTAAAAAATCTTTTAAAGCAGGCTCTTTAGTCGGGGACAGGCAAAAGGTCTGACAGGGGGCAATGGTTCGTGACCCAAAGGGAGGGGGGCAAAAGGAAACGGTACACAGAAAAATGGAAAAAAGACATTTTGGGAAATGCTTCCTCTCTAGGAAACGGGGCACAAACGATTTGGAAAAAGGTGCGGGGGAAAGAGGCGGGTTTTAAATGGGGGGTCCGTGCCCGGTGGGGCCCCCAACCCCGGCGCACTGCCCTTTAAAATTTTCCCCATTGCCGCGCCGCGCCTAGACGCGCGTGCCCCCGGGCCCGCCCCAGGAGCGCGCCCCCGGGGGGGAAAAGGGAAAAGGAAAGGGCCCCCGGGGGCTTTCCGGGGGAGGTGCTGTGGCTTTGGGGGTGTCCCCTGGGGACCCGAAAACCGGTGGTCCGGGGACACCCGTAAAGGAAACCTTAAATCAAATTTTTAAAAAAACTAGATATATACATTTAGTGCCTCACCCCGACCCAGTCTAAAAACTAATTTCCTCAAAAAAAGCTGATGAATTATTTTTTGGACAGGGTCGACCCTTTCTTAAGCCCAGGCTGGAATGGTCAAATGGCGGGAAAGGGGCGTTTTACCAATTTATTTTCTTGAGAAAAAAAGGGATAGCATCCCCTAAGAAAACCTTCAACATTTTCCCAAAAAACAGGGGTTTAAAGCTTCCCCGGAAATTATATTTTTCCAGGATAAAAACTTTTTAAACCCCTTTCTGAATTTTGGGCCCCAAAATTTGTTTACGCCAGCCCTTTTTTGGGACATCCCCCACAATAGTTTTTGGGAAATTTTTTTGGCCCATTCCTCCTGACAGAACTGGTGTAACTGAACCCCGTTTGTAGGTCCCCTTCCTGTACCCGTTTTAAACTTTTCCATAAATTTCCAAAAAGGGGTTGAGACAGGGGTTTTTGATAGACACTTCAAAACATTGACTTTGGGTTTTCCTTTAGCCCCTGTGTAACCAGTTTGGGAGTACTGTTAAGCTTTGGGTTTTTGTCCAAATTTTTAAAAAACCCTTTTCCCGCCCAAGCTTTAAATTTCTGGCTGAAAGTCTTTTAGAGTTGCTTCAAATTTACCACATAATTTTTCTTTCCCCATGATTCCCTTATTTTATGAAGTTTTCCCCTCTCTCCCCAAAAAAAAAGCCCCAAAAAATGATGCTGCCAACCCGTTTCAAAAGTTGAGATGGTGTTCTTTGGCTTCCAAGCCTTTTTTTCCCCTTTTTTCCCCCAAAAATAAAAGGTCATTTTGGCCAAACAAATTTTAATTTTAGTTTCGTCAAAACACAGGAACCCCGTCTCCAAAAATTTTGTCCCCAAATTTTTTAAATTTTTTAAAAAATTAATTGGCTTTTATAAATTTTTTTTTGGGTTTTGGCTTCTTTCCCGGCCCGGGGTGGCCTTTAAACCCTGTAATACGTACTATTTTTTGTGGATAATGACAAATCTTTAAAAGCTCCCGCCAGTCCCCACAAGGTTTTTTTCTTTTTTTCTTAGGTTTATTGCAAGTTGTACCAAAACACCTTTAAACTCGAGACACAGAAACCCCATCTCCCTCAGAGTGGTTTTTATTTTGGGTGGGGCATTCCCATTTGTTTGTAAATTTTTTAATTTAAATTTTTTGCAAAAGTTAATGAGCCCCCTTTAGGGATCTGGAAAATTTTTTCCAAGGGGTCCAGCTTGAGCAAGTCCCCAATTCTCTTTTTTAAAATCTTGCTCATTTCTTTAGCCCTTTCCCCTGGGTGTTACACAAAGAAGCAAAAGGTTTCTGGGGGTGCTTTTTAAAAAACATTCACAGGTGTGTTTCTAATTTTTAAATCAGATTTTTGCCCCTTAAACCCATCAGAAGCTTCCCAAAAAACATGAATCATCATATGGGCTGTCCCAAATTGTTTAAAGGCATAGTAAAAACCCCAGTGTAATGTAAAATTTTGACTTTTCAAAAAGCCCAAAAAAGTGCATTAAAAAAAAAATTTCCCTTTCCATTATTCAAACTTTTTGGGGAATATAAATAATTATGGGAATCCCCAAAATGACCCCAAAAAGGGGAAGGTTTTTTCTAATTTCTTTCAATAGTGAAAAAACATGCATATATGTCTTTTTTTTATTGTGTTTTAAATTGTGGGTTTTAATGTATATAAAAGTAAAAAAACAGCGTTCAGACACAAGGGGTGGGGGATGAACAAAGGAACAAAAATTTTGTTATAGGGCATGAGACAAAAAAGTTCTATAAAAAACTGTTATTAACATACCCTGATAATGCAATACAAATAAAAAATTTCAGAATTTAAAAATAAGGGAAAAGAAGCAAGTTTTGGGAATTTGGGCACTGTTAATATGTTCTTATAAACCCGTAAGATTCCTTTTTGTCTTGCATTTTTTAATATCGTAGCACCAACATATCTTGCAGAATTGTACAGAAAATGCACTCACATCAGTCACTGTACCCTGTGGGATTCATACTCTAATCTTCCTTTTTCATGCTTTAAAAAATGGAAAAAAAACACATAATCCAAGGTTTTGGGTAATTTGGGAACCATTATTTTATCACTTTGTTTCTTGGCATATGCTAATATATAATATATTACTATATCAGGATGAGATCTGAGAATTAAAGTCTAATAAATAATATATGAGTGCTGTATCTTATATTTAAGAAATATTGGAAAAGCATAAAATTTTTGTTATTCGTTATCTCCTTGGTTGCAAAGTTACTGCTATTTTTCTTGGTCTCTTGTAATTTTTACAATATTTTGGTTTTCCATTATGAGATTGAAAAAATTTAAAGTTTGTCTTAGTCTTTTTCTATTATTAAAATTTTTTAAAACCCAAGCAGGTTATAAAATTTTTGTCAAAAATTTGTAAAACACAAGGTTTTTAAGTACTTTTCGCTACAGTTTTGGGACTGGGAAAGTTTAAAGACCTTTCAGGGCCCTTTTGCTAATGTGTCAAATTAAAATTTTCCCATTTATAATTTTTTTAATTTTTAGAAAAAATTTTAACTCTGTTTTTAAACAAATTTTCATGTCAGTAAAACACAAAGGGAGAAAACTGAAAACCTAGATTTATTTTTAATTTTTTCTTTTTAATTTAAAGAAAAGATAATCATAGAAAACCTTCTCTTAAACCTCCCCTTTTCCCCAAACTGTCCTGGGGAAGCAGCAGCCCGGCTTTTCCCTTTTTTTCAGCCCTATAAATGATGTCTTAACCCCGTGTCAGTCTCTGCACTGGCTGCCTATTCAGTAAAGAATTAAAAAAAAACCATCAAATCCACACATAAAGGGTTCCACAGTGCTCCCCTCATAGATCTCCTCCCTTATCTTGTCTACCCCCTTTCCCGCTTCTTTTGCTCGCTATGAACTAAGACTCACACCTCACTCATCCCAACCTCCCCTGCCCCTTTTCCCCAAGATTTTGATGTATTGCAAAAAAATTCTCTGGAAAAATGTTTTTTCCCCCATGTATCAGGCACCCCTCACAAAACCCCCAGTTTTAAGTGCCCTTCTGGAAAAATCATCTTCTTAGACAACCTATCAAAATCCCTAATTTTTTAACCCCCCAAAATTTTGTCACGATTGTCACTTCCCCGCACCCTTTTGGGACCCACCCGGGAAATTTTCTGTATATAGATGTAATGGTTTTGGGGTGGCAGGTTCATCCACTTTTAAAGTAACTACCCCATTTTTTGTAACAGGCTGGTCCCTTATAAATCAAGCACTTTTTCAGCCTTTGGGTTTTACCCATACACCCTAAAGATTTTTAAGCTCTTGGCCCAGCAGGGGGCCCCCACACCTTTTTGTCTCAAATTTTTTTAGAAACTTTTTTATAATGTAATGTCTTTGGTTTGCTGTGCTTATTCCCCCCAAAATTGGGAAAAAGTGCTGGGAATTTTTTTTGGCGGGTATATAAAAAAAAGATTATTAATTTTTATTATTAGGGGGAGTTGAAGGGGAAAAACAGAAAAATGTTTTAAGATTAACAAAAAGCTTGAAGAATAATAAATGTATATACTGTATAATCCAAAATTCCCCTTTTCAAAAAACCCAAAACACCTCAAAAAAATCACCCATCCGTGGGGCCATCAGGGTATTACTGGCAGAACTCCCATCAGGGGCTCTTATCAAAAAAGGGGCCCAATGAGATAGTGCAAGATAGGACTGGTAAAGAGTAAGTGGCCCAGATGATCCAGCTGTATAGAGCCTTGGGAAATTCCCATGGGAGCTCTGGCTTACTATAACCCAAATTGGGGGAGGGCCAGAATATTTAAATTGTCACTTTATGGACATGTATACAGTGCCTGGGACCCATTAGTGAAGTATATTCTTTATGGCCCACCAGTGGAGTTGATTATTGGGGCCCACCAATAGAGTTGACTCTTGAGGCCCACCCAACAGCTACTGTACATAACTGCACATACAGTGCCTACTGTACTCTGCCTCTTGCTTTCTGCCTTTCTCCCTGAAAATCATCTTCAGCAGAGATGGGCGAATCGATTCTAATGGGAACGAAACGTCTTTTTTATTGGTAAAATGGCCGCGAGCACATGGGGGTGCATGGGGCAAGAATGTGGGGGGGAAGAAAGCAACCCCCCTCAATGAATGTCGACATGAAGCAATCAAGCGATCAGCGGGCTTCTGTGATGTCACAGCCCTATAAATACGGACGCCATCCACAATCCTCACACTTCTCACAGTCTGTCCTGGCATCAGCATCTAGCTGCAGCTGCTGCTCTATTGAACTCATTATAAAACAAACTGCTTTTTATCAGCAACTGGGGAGGGGGGGAGAGGGCACCAGAAGTCTGTGTCAGTTGCACACCTATACCTCAAATAGCGTTCTATATCTGCTGCTCTATATAAAACATTATAAAACAAACTGCTTTTATCAGCGACTGGGGCCAAAAAGCTTCACAAGTGGTTGTCATGTGCACACATTTAACGCTACCAGTGTTATCATTTTGTTTTAGTTTGTGAGGTATTCTCCCTAAAGTCCAGGGTGGGTGTTTTTCTGCCCCATATACGCCTCAATTTCACCTTTTTTTTCTGTAGACTACTTTATATCCAAGGGTTAATTTCTCCTCTTGTTTTGTGGGTTAATTTGGACTGAAATACAGGGTGTGTGTATTTATTCACCCCATATATGCCTCTATTTATCTGTTTTTTTCTGTAGGCTATTTTATATCCAAGGGTTAATTTCTCCTCTTGTTGTGTGGGTTAATTTGGATTGAAATACAGGGTGTGTGTATTTCTGCCACAGACACATGAAATCCATCAACTTCAGACCGGCGGGGGTATTTTAATCTCTGGCCAAGAGTTAATTTATTCTTTTTTTGTGGAGAATTCTGTGTCAAATCCAGTGTTTGTGTATTTCAGCCCTACATACATCTCAAATCCAGTCTCTTGGGATGTTGCTATTAGTGGCAAACAGTTATTTTTTTCATTTATTGTGGTGATTCTGTTAAATGCTGATACATGTACAGCAACCCAAAAGTGTGGAGAGGGTGCCATCAGTAATTTTGCATTGACGTCAATCATACTGCCATTCCTTTGATCCTTCAGTGTCCGCTGTCATTTGGTCGAAAATCCATCATTGCTAAAGAAAAAAAGAAACAGGAGTTGAACCCAAAAATAAGTCAATGGACTGTTGGTGTGTTGTATCCACTCCTGCTTGTGGCTTCCTACTCATCTGACAATCCTGATGCAAACAAAGGACCATGTCATACTAGTCTTAGAGCTTCTCCGAAAACACAATCGGTTGTGTTTGTCCTTTTTATTCCTTGTAGCAGATTAAAAGAGGGGGAAAACCAAACATAGTGGCAGTGTCATAAAGTGATGGAGGGTGGAAACAGCATTAGAAAACCACAGAGTGGTCGACTGAGTGCTCAGTTGGCAGCAGCATGAGAAGACCTGAGTGGTTAGGTGGCAGCAGCATCAGAAGGCTACATAATGGCCCAGTGAAGAGTGGGGAGGTGGGTGGCAATACCAGTCTCTGGTAAAGATGGTGGGTGGTAGATGGAGCAGCTGGCAGCAGATGTGTGGAATCAGGTGGGTGGTAGCATCAGAATAGTAGCTGAGGCAGGTAGCCAAAAGAATCCAGGGTTCAGAGTCTGCTCCAGGTGCTGCTGCTGGTGGGTACTTAATCACTAGGAGGTGAAGAAAGCTGCTCATCAGCAACTCCAGACTCCGGTTGCTACTGATGGAGCTGGTACTGTTCGTAACCTCCCATCCCCCCACTGCAGCTGTGGCAGTGGTACATGAGTGCTGATGAACCACCCGGTCAGAACTGCTAGAGAATGAACCATGGCGCAGTTAAGCAGCAGCCAACTGACTACATAGGATGTCTCTATAGTACTTGAGTTTGTCCTCCCTCTTGGCAGGTGAAAAAAAAGGCCCCCATTTTGGACCGGTAGCGAGGGTCCAAGATGGTGGAGAGCCAGAAGTTCTCCCTCTGCCGGATGGTGACTATTCGGCTGTCATTACCCAGGCAAATCAGCATGAAAGGGCCCCATTGCACGTGACTTGGGGGGACTTGCTGCTCCATCTCCACTGCTTTACTGCGAGGGGGTGTTCTGGGTATTTTCCCTGTTTTCCCTAATCTCCCTTTGCCTTGCCCCTTCCCCCTGTACCGAAAAAAAAAAAAAAAAAAAAAAAAACTATTTCGCCAGACACTGCTTGTACCCCAATGTCTTCCCCCTTTCTTAGTTCAGCCCCACTGGACTCATGTGGCCATGAGATGTAGTCGCCACGTCTCCAGTCCCCTGACCAAACAGATTTTGCAGTAGCAGTGGAATGACGTTATTCATTCCATAGTCCTGGCGACTGACAAATAACGTGCCCTCCTCAAAGGTCCTGAGCAAACGGCGGTGTCACTTATGAGTGCCATTGGCTGACATCAAATTACATAGAGGGTACTTCTTCCCAAGTGGATCATCAAAAAAAAACATTAAAGGCCTTTTTTCTGTTCATCAATTTTTCCCTTTTCTAATTTCCCCCTGTTTATCAATTTTTTCCCGTTCACAAATTTTCCCCTTTTTGTTATATATTTTTTCCCCCCTTCATTATTTTCCCCCGTTCATTATTTTTTTTTTCTCTGTTTTAGTTTCTCTGTTCTGTTTAGCTCAAGGGGGGTGCTTGGCGGTGTAGGAATGGAGAAAGTGCTGCAAAGTTTCCTGGCAACTTTCTTGGGCGGTGCAGAGTCCACCACTTGAAAGGGAGGGACTGCAGTACCACTAACTTGAAGGGCAGGGTGCTTTCCCTTTAGGGATGGCTAGGATACGCTGTCTTTGAAAAATCGTTTGGTGAACGACTGCTGGCCATGAGTCCCAAAGGAGAGGAGTATCTGGCCGGTAGATTTTTGTAAAAGACGGGAGTTGGGTTTCGGGGGTGGGAAGTTTGATGCATAAAAAAGGGGGCATCCCCACTGGGTGCTGTGCTGTTGGAAAGGATGGACCACCCAACTGAGACAAGTTTCTCCCAGGCCATGTATGGTGACGCTGTTTTAAATGCAGGGATGTGGGAAAATTTTAATTTCCCTGGTCACGCTTTACTTTCTGCCCACGTTCTACTTAAAGCCTGTTCGCCTCATTTGGTGTTTGTCCAAAAATTGCCTCCGTGGTAGGTGATTTTACCACCAAAATGCTCCCCTGACTTTTACTGAACTGCCTGGAGAGCTCCCTGCACTGCTACTTTTGGGCCCTGAAAAAGTGGGTGGTCTAATCGGGGCCCGTTTGGTCCCGACCTCGACTGCGCCCCCCCCTGCTGACTCCCGCCCCACCTAGCGACTTTCCAGCTACGCCACTGCCTTATGCTCAAGCTGCCACTCTCTTCTCCCGATGATGATGATGATGATGAGATGAAGCTTTGTTCCGGGCCGGGACGATGGGTAGTCGAAGGTAGGCGACCCCCCCTAGGGCACAAATTCATAAGGCAGAAAAAGGGGGGCAAGGGTCATGGGGGGGGGGTTTAATTTTCCATTTGGGGGGGGGCACTTTATCCCCTTTTTTAACAGGGCCCCTGAGTCCCTTTGTTCCAGTTGCTTTGCTTCCCCGGCTCCCATGTGTGATCGGCTACATCGTTTAGTGTTTGCCTGTCACCCCCGTCTCTTTCAATGGTGTGCTGTACAGAGCCTCACCGCTCAAAACATAACCCCCCATCCCACTTCTTCTAGTATGCCCCCGTTTTTGAAAAGAAGCAGCGGATGTCTTCCCCACCTTTTTGCGCTCCTGTCCTCAAATAGTTTGTTTCACTGTATAGTGGGGCGGGGCCCACGGCAAAAGTAGTTTCTGAGTGTGGGAAGAGAATGGGACAGAGGTGGATTGAGGAAAAGGTAGGGCCCCAAACCCTTCCCCCGGGGCAATGCCAACTAAGGTTGTGTCTTTTCCCAAAGGTTTATGGTGTATCGGGGAGAAAGTGGATGACCTGTTTTGTGGTCAAAAAACCGGCCACTACATGACCCGGAAGCTGCACCCTCGCAGGGTGACCCTGCTGTGACGTCCCCATATGTGGTGACCTGTGCCTGTCCGGGAAACCCTATATATTTCTTTGTTCCCATGTGATCGGGCAATCCAACCTCCAGTTTTAGGTGGCTCTGAAAATTTAAATTTTCTTAGAAAAAGTCCCAAATTTTCCCTAATTGTTAACCCCCCTCCAAATTCTGTCACAGATTTTTCACTTCCTGTACTTTGCCCCCCGCGGCATTATCTGTATATGATGTATGTTGGGGGATGGCGGTTCATTACTTTTTTATGTATACACTCTAATGGATTGTAAGCTTTTGCGAGCAGGATCTCAACCTCGTGTCTAATTTGTAAGTAGCTTTTTTTGTAATGTAATGTCTGGTTTATCTGTGTTTACCCTATAGTATAAAGTGCTGCGAATTTTTATTTTATTATTATTATTATTATTATTTATTATTTTATAGGTTTTCTTACCCCTCAGCTTGGTTATTTTGCTGGGTGAAATGACTTTGAGGTGCTTTCCCACTTCAGTTTTTTAGTAGTTTTCCCCGTAAGTGCCAGAGAAGTGAAGCGGTGGATTCTAGAGGGGGCGCAGCTGTGCGTGTTACTAAATACGCTTTTGTATGAAGACCAGACCATGCTCGCTATGCATATTTGAGCATGGCACAATGTTCTACAACACCCTAGAGGCTCCCTGCAGCCAGGAAATAGCTGTTTTTTAACTAGAGCTTCTCAAACCTGTATTGTGCACCCATATCTGTAACACATAGGTGCTCCGGTTACTCCTGGATGTATTTGTTATGGTAAAAAGTAGTAAAATAAATGTTATCATGCTGATCTGCATTGGAAAGTGCAAAGCCTTATAAATTGCTAGATAGCCAATTTAAACTCATGCAGGAGCTGTGGAACAAATGATTTTATATTTAGCCATTAGGGAGTCTGAAGGAAATGAACTTAGAATTCATTTGTGATCCCAGGAAGTGGAAAGGTTTAATTTTATGACTTTCAGTGGTAGGCAAATGTGGCATGTTTCTTATGAAGTGAAAGTATGTGGGTTATCTGAAAATTCACTTTTAGAAAAGATTGGACCAAATTAAAGGGGTCTTAAAGCAATCAACATAATTTACCTATCCAGTAAACATGGGTCCCGAGTCTCCATTTCTCCTCACTGGACAATTGTAATTAAGGGGAGCTTTAATAAAGTGACTTTCAAGTTTTAAAAGAGCTCCCTTTAAAAGGCCTCAGAGCTAGTTAAGCTTGGAAAGGAGTGGCCACGTGCAGGCTAGACCATTGCTCTATTCTAATGCTTTTTTGCTGCAGTTGTGCAGTTTGAATGACTGGGAAGCATGGGATCCCTATTCTAGTGCTTGATGGGGGTCCTTTCAGTAGGGCCCAGAGCAGTCAGTCATTTATTACCTGTGTATTCTGTGTATAGGTGAAAACTGTCAATTTTGGACATGCTTTATATATATATACATGTATACAGTTGAAACCAGAAGTTTACATGCACTATATAAAAAGGGAAAAATATGCATGTTTTTCTCATTCTGTCATGAAATCAAAATAAACCCTTATCCATTGTAGGCCCCAAATGGATTACCCAAAAAATTTTTTTATTTGCCAAAAAGCCGAATCTGAAAAAGATTTTTTCAACAATTTTTTTTACTGTTTCAAAAGTTAAAAAAGGTTTACAAACGCTATGATTACCATGCCCTTAAACTATTTGAGACAGCCTGTATGATGATATCATGTCTTTGGAAACTTCAATATCTGAGTTAATTAGAGACACACCTGGGGGGTATTTTTTAAATCCCAGAAAAAAACCCCTGCTTCTGTGTTTTTAAAATCTGGGGAAATCTAAAAAAATCAGCCCAAGATTCAGGAAGGAATTGTGGACTTGATAGTCTGGATCATCCTTGGGTGCAATTTCCAGATATTTAAAGGGGCCTTTTATATCTGTAAAAACAATTAGATGCAGTACAAAAAAGATGGGAAAGTCAGCCATCATATGCTCAGGAAGGAGAGGGTTCTTTGTCTCAGAGATGAATGTGCTTTGGTCCGGGGCATTGCATATTAACCCCAAGAATAAAAGCAAAGACCTTGTGAAGTCCCGGCGGAGTGGTTAAAATTTTGTATTATCCCCAGTGAAAAAAGAGTCTGTATCAAAAAGGGCTGGAAGGGTTCTCTGCCCGGAAGAAACAATTACTCTAAAACAAAAATAAAAAGCCAGTTAATGTTATCAAATGCACACAGGAACAAAGACCTCATTTTTAGAGATTTTCTGTGGTTTGACGAAACTAAATTTTAAAGTTTGGTCATAATGACCCCTTTTTACGTTTTGAGGAAAAAAAAGGAAAAAACTTAAGCCTAAAAAACACCCTCGCAATGTGAAACACAGGTGTGTTCCCTCATGTTTTGGGGGGTTTTTTTGTGCAGGGGGGCTGGGCACTTCCCCAAAAAAATGGAAATTTTTAGGAAAGGAAAATTATGTGGCAATATGGAAAAAAGATCTCAAGACACAGCCAGGGGAAATTAAAATTTGGGCCGAAATGGGTTTTCCCAAAAGGACAATGACCCAAGCATACTGCCAAGTGGTTATAAAGTGGTTAAGTATAACCAAACCCAAAGTTTTTTAATTTGGGCCATCACAAAAGCCCCGATTCATTTTATTGAAAAATTTTAGGCAAGCTGAAAAAGGCAGGTGCCAGAAGGCGACCACCAAAAATGTCTCAGTTCCCCCTTTCTGTCGAAGGGAATGGGCCAAAATTCCTACCAAAAAATTGTGCGAAGCTTGTGGGAAAGGGTAGCCAAAAACGTTTGACCCAAGTCATACAGTTTAAGGGCAAAAATACCATTTCTAAGAAATATATGTAAAATTTTAAATTTGCAGAAAATAAAAAAAATACCCTTAAAATTCTCTCATTTTTCTGGCATTTGGCAAAATACAAGTAATTTTTGGGAATTTTAATTTACCCAAAAAATGGGTAAGGTTTATTCTGATTTCATGTCAGATTGTGAGAAAAGCATACATTTGTGTCATATCTAGAGATGGGCGAATTGATTCTAACGAAGTGGAATTCGTTTAGAATTTCAGGAAAACTTCGGTTCTGCACGAAGTCGAACTTTGGGGTACTTTGGGTAAACGAAGTGTGCTTCTGATTGATAAAATGGCTGCGAGCAATGGCGCTACATGGGGCAAAGCACTCTGGGAGGAAGAAGGGCATAGCCTGCATGACATGTGCAGAGATGAAGCCAATCAGAGACCGGCTGGATTCTGTGCGTAAACCGCACTGTAGAAGACCGGGCGCGCCGCCGGGAGCTCACACTCCTCACTGTACTGATCAGGGAAGGTTGCTGCGCGGCTGATTGTAATAGCTTCACTGAAGAACTGATTTTTATACAGCGATTTTTTGTGGGGTATCTCAGCTTGTCTCAGAGACTGTTCTCTTAATCTTCTATTTCTTATTTTTTGGGGTATTGGATCTGAAAGCCAGTGTGCGTCCACTGCAGCTGCATATACATTCAATATCCAAGTGGGATCTAAGTCAGTTCCTGTTGTATTCAATTAAAGAAACAGCGTTTTTACAATACAAATACCACTTTATTTTGGCCTGCTCAATTCTATTGCGCAATTTACATCCAATGGGGTTAATTAAGCGTTGTTTTGCTGGTGTGCTGACCCCAAGAAAACCGTCTTTTTCAACGCCAAAAATATATACATTTTTCTGTAGCATAATTTACAAGCGAAGGTTAATTACAATTTTATCTCTTGTTGTGTGGCGTAGAAAACATGCAATTGTAACACGCTACAAAGCTACTAGTTTGTGGTGGCCCCAATCGTTTGGCGCAATTTTACATCCAGGGGTTAAATTAAGTGTTGTTTTTGCTGGTGTGCTGACCCAAGAAACCGTCATTTTCAACGCCAAAATATATACATTTTTCCTGTAGCATAATTCACAAGCGAAGGTTAATTACAATTTTATCTCTTGGTGGGGTAGGAAAACACGCAATTGTAACACGCTACAAAGCTACTAGTTTGTGGTGGCCAATTGTTTGGCGCAATTTACATCCAGGGGTTAATTAAGCGTTGTTTTGCTGGTGTGCTGACCCCAAGAAAAACCGTCATTTTCAACGCCAAAATACATACATTTTTCCTGTAGCATAATTCACAAGCGAAGGTTAATTAGATTTTTTCTCTTGTTGTGTGGCGTAGAAAACACGCAATTGTAACACGCTACAAAGCTACTAGTTTGTGGTGGCCCAATTGTTTGGCGCAATTTACATCCAGGGGTTAATTAAGCGTTGTTTTACTGGTGTGCTGACCCCAAGAAACCGTCATTTTCAACGCCAAAATATATACATTTTTCCTGTAGCATAATTCACAAGCGAAGGTTAATTACAATTTTATCTCTTGTTGTGTGGCGTAGAAAACACGCAATTGTAACACGCTACAAAGCTACTAGTTTGTGGTGGCCCAATTGTTTGGCGCAATTTACATCCAGGGGTTAATTAAGCATTGTTTTGCTGGTGTGCTGACCCCAAGAAACCGTCATTTTCAACGCCAAAAGTATATAAATTTTTCCTGTAGCATAATTCCCAAGCGAAGGTTAATTACAATTTTATCTCTTGTTGTGTGGCGTAGAAAAACGCCATTGTAACATGCTACAAAGCTAATAGTTTGTGGTTGCTCAATTCTTTTGCACAATTTACATCCAGGGGTTAATTAAGCGTTGTTCTGCAGTTGTACTCAGTAAAAGCAACTTTGTTTTTCACCGCTACAGAAGAAATTCTGTAACATAATTCATATCCGAAGGTTAATTAAGACTGTTTGTGCTTTTATATTCAGTTAAATACACAGAGTTTTTAAACGGCACATACAAGTCAATTTTTCCTGCCCATTTGTGGAGCGCAATTTATATCCAACGGTTACCCAAGCTTCTTAGTGGGTTCCTTTGGCGTCAAATACAGGGTGTGTATTTATCGTAGACAGATATCTGCCTCAAACAGTGTCTGTACATGTTAGCACAAACAGGATGACAGACAGAGAGGTGGCAGGCTCTGCACCTGCGAGTGGCAGTGGCACAAACATTCCTGGGACAGGCCCAGGGCGCAGCACAGCGAGGGGACGTGCAGCAGGGGTATCTTGGTGTAGGCCACACTGCCGCTGTCATCTAGCGGCGATAGTGTGTTGTTCAGCAACCCAATAATGGTTTTTCTTGATTGGTTGACTAAGTCATCCACTTCCTCCCAGATGACATCTGACAACACCCAGCCAAGAGTCGGTGGGAACGTCAGACACAACCTTAGTTGGCATGGCCCGGGAGCAGGTCAGCGGCCCTCAACTGTCCTCAACCCGCCTCTGTCCATCCGGTTCCCTCAGCCAGGAGATCTACTATGTGGTCTGGGCTCAGCGCCACTATATAGCGAGGATGAACAATTTGAGGAGGGCAGTCAGCAGCTACTTGGCAGCGAAGAATGGGGCCAATATCCCTGCTTTTTGCAGTAGGCGGCAAAGTATAGATGTTGAGAGTGGCATGGGAGGTCATGTTGTGAGGGGTCAGCCTCTGCATACCAAGACGGTGATGAGGACAGCACGTGATGATGAAACACAAATAGATGATGATGTAGCCGACCGCACTTGGGAGCCGGTGAAGCAAGGGCTTCATCATCGTCAGGAGAAGAGGGCGTCAGCTTGCGCGTCAGGCAGCGGCGCAGCCAGCAAGTGGGTCGTGTGGCCGTGATGTCAGCAGGATAGCAGCCAGTGTGAGGTCGGGAGCCAAGCGGCCACGGGGTTAAAAAAAAACCCGCTTCGCAGGTCCAAGAAAGTAGCGGCACAGGGGCTCAGCGAGGCATGAGCGGCGGCAGTAGTCACTCAGTGCAGAGCGTTTGGCGGTAAAATCGATACTCGGCGGTGTGGCAGTTCTTTTGCTAAGACACCGGAGGAGCCGAATATGGGTATATGTAGAATCTGTAAGCAGAAAGTGAAGCGTGGCCAGGGAGCTAATGTTGGCACCACGGCCCTGTGTCAACACATGCAGCGTCAACATCCGGTGGCCTTGGAGAAACGTGGCTCAGATGTGGTGGTCCATCCTGCCGCCGCAGCAACAGCAGCAGCGCCCAGTGGCACACATGCCATTGCAGCCAGTCAAGGCTCCACCACCTCTGCAGAAGGGAGCTGTTTCTCTTTGACATCATCTCCCGGTCCAGATGCTCCTGCTCCTCGCTATTCATGGCGCCAGCAGTCGTTCAGTGAGGCGATTTCAAAGAGACAACAGTATGCGTCCAACCATCCTAAGGTGCACCAGCTGAGCGTGCTCCTGTCCAAGTTGTTGGTACTGCAGTCCCTCCCTTTCCAAATGGTGGACTCTGCACCATTAAGAGAACTAATGGCTTGTGCCGAGCCGAGATGGAGAGTTCCAAGCCGTAATTTCTTTTTCCAAGCACTTCATAAATATGTAGAACAGATGGTGGGCCAGTCCTTAAGCTTATCGGTGTCACGGGGGTCGCGGGCTCTGCTGCCCCCCGCGGCCGCAGGGGCTCCGGTGCGGCGGCTGCAGCTGCCCGCGACCACCCCGCTCCTGTCCCGGCCCCAGCGCCGCTCCCCTTACCCGTCCGCGCTCCGGTGAACGCTGTCCCCGCCTGTCCCAGCCGCCGGGCGCGTGCCCTGTGCTTTAGGCGCGCGCGCCGGCTTCTCTAGATTTAAAGGGCCAGCGCCCCGATAATTGGTCAATTATCAGGCGCTGGTTCTATTTTAGCGGTACGCCCCCTGCACTTCCTGCCAGCCGTTGGTTGTGCTTAGAGAGTGTTTGGTGTGCCTTTAGTGTCCGTATTGCTTACCCGTGTACCAGTCCGTCCGCCACGTTTCCAGACCTTGCCTGCTTGCCGCTTGCCCTGACCTTCCGCCTGCCTCTGACCACGAACCTCTGCTGCCTGCCCTGACCTTCTGCCTGTCCCCGACTTCGCCTCGGGGATTACGTTTTGTACCACCCCAGTACCCGGGCCCGCCTCCGCAAGCAAGTCACGTCAGGGGGTAACGACCTGGTAGTCTCACGCCGCAGCAAGTCCATCCGCTTTGCGGCGGCTCTGGTAAAAACCCGGGGGGCTACTTAGATTCCGTTCCCTGGCGTGGCTTAGCTTCATCGCTTGCGGGGGTCCACGAATCCACCGTACCCGCTACAGTACGGACTGGCCATGGATTCCGCCAGGGTACCCTTACCTGTACTTCGTGATGTCTAAACGGCTGTCGTCCAGCAGTGCCAGCGTATTGACCAGCTCACCCCCATGATGCAAAACCTGCAGCTCGCCTACCACCGCCTGCGACGGGCGCTGCCCCGCCGGCACCAAATTGCTCCCGTACCTGGACCTCCTCTGCAGCTACCGCTTCCGTCACGCTTTGATGGAGATCCCAGGAAATTTCCGTGGCTTCATCTGTCAGTGCTCCCTCCACCCGGGGGATTTTGGGGCACCACTTCCCCACCGAGCGGGCTAAGGTGGCCTTTGTTATTAGCCTCTTGTCGGGGAAGCCTTGGCTGGGCCACTTCCGTTATGGGACCGAGGTGATCCAAAAAACGGCGAATCTACAAACCTTCCCCCAAGGGGTTCCGCACCGTTTTGAGGAACCGGGGCCGGGGCCTCCTCCGCGGCGGGGGGCTTTGCCCGTCTCCGTCAGGGCGACTCCACTGGGGTCACAACTCCGGAAAGTTCCGCACCCTTGCCTCTGAATGAAGGGGAATAATGAGGCCCTGGTGGCAAATTTGGCAAGGTCTTTTCGGGCCCCTATTAAAGGATGAGCTCGCTGGGCGGGTCCCTTTCCCTCTACTCTGGATGAAAATAATTATTGGCCTCTCGAATGACAAATTTGGTTTTGGGGGAAAGACAACAGGAAAATCCTCTTTAAAAGGAGGGCGGGCCCCCTCACCCCCCGGCTACCCCGGTTTTTGGGTCCCCTCTTCCCAAAAGTTCTCCAATACCTCTTCTTTTGGGTTTAGGCCCCCGGGGCGCCGGGGTTCTCTAGAAATTTTAAAAGGGGCCCGCCCCCCCGATTTAAAAGGGTTTAAATTTTCAAAGGGGCTGGGGTTTTATTATAGCGGTACGCCCCCCGCATTCCTGCCAGTCCCCTTGGGTGCTTTGAGATGTTTGGTGTGCCTTAGTGTCCGTATTGCTTACCCGTGTACCAGTCCTCCGCCCCATTTCCAGACCTTGCCTGCTTGCCCCTCCCGGGCCTTTTCCCCCTGCCTTGACCCCGAACCCTGCTGCCGCCCTACCTTTTGCCTGTCCCCCAAATTTCCCCCTCTGGATTACGTTTTTTACCACGCAGTAACCCCCGGCCGCCTCCCCCCAAGCAAAATCACTCAGGGAAAAGACCTGGTTTGCTCACGCCGCAAGCAAGTCCATCCCGCCTTTTTCGGCGGGTCTGGGGGAAAACCGGGGGCCCACTTTGATTCCGTTCCCTGGCGTGGCTTAGCTTTCATCGCTTGCGGGGGCCACGAATCCCCCGTTTCCCGCTACGTCGGTTTGTTCCAAGGAGCACGGAGCGCGGGGCGTCTGGAGCCCGTAACTACGGCCCGGGCCCCCCCATGTCCTTTAAAGGCCCACTTGGGGGGAATGGTCTTTCCGGCCCCCGGCACACCAAAACTTGGACAGGGGGAAAGCCGCTTTCTCCTCCACGTTTTCCAAAAATGCGGCTCCTGCTCCAATGTCCGCCCCCCCCTCCTCCCCCACCACCCCCACCACCAACTCAGCCATCAAAAGTACGCTCCATAATACCAACCCCCTTGAAGGGGGACAGCGGGCACCGTTCTACACCGGCTTTCCTCGGGGAACGAAGTCACCCCAGGGTTGGAACTGCTCCCCCGTCAAAGCACAAAAAACATGTGTGGCTTTTTTCCGCGCCCAAATGCAAATTTTTAACCATGGGGAGGGGGCCAAAGGGAGGAAAAAGGGTGTCCGCGCTGAACCAAAAGGGGGGGTCCATGCGCCCGTTGGGGGCATGTGTTTTTAATCTGGTTTTTTGAAAAGGGTTTCCCGAAGTCTTCCACCGATCTTCAAAAACATTTTTGGGAAAATTTGGCCCGGGAAAATTTTTCAGCACTTTA
>JAODAL010045025.1:0-32316 GCA_025379985.1 Phyllomedusa bahiana | reverse complement strand
TTATTGAGATATTGTAGGTGGATTTAGGGGGGGGCACTGATGGGGTTTTGGGGCATTATTTTATTGAGATATTGTTTGGTGGGTAATGGAAGCCATGTATGGTGGTATTATTGAGATATTGTATGGTGGAGTTATGGAGGCACTGTATGCTGGTATTATTGGGACACCATATGATGGTATTATTGAGATATTGTATGGTGGAGTTATGGAGGCACTGTATGGTGGTATTATTGAGATATTGTATGGTGGAGTTATGGAGGCACTGTATGGTGGTATTATTGGGACACCATATGATGGTATTATTGAGATATTGTATGGTGGTGTTATGGAGGCACTGTATGGTGGTATTATTGAGATACTGAATGGTGGTGTTATGGAGGCACTGTATGGTGGTATTATTGAGATACTGAATGGTGGAGTTATGGAGGCACTGTATGGTGGCATTATTGAGATACTGAATGGTGGTGTTATGAAGGCACTGTATGGTGGCATTATTGAGATACTGAATGGTGGTGTTATGGAGGCACTGTATGGTGGTATTATTGATACGATTGTGGTGTTATGAGGCACGGATGGTGTGCATTATGAGAACTGAAGTGGTTTTGAAGGCACTGTATGTGGCATTATTGAGTAACGAATGGTGGATTATGGAGCACGTATGGTGGTACATTGATATTGTAGGGGGAGTTTTGGGGCACGAGGGGGTATCATGAGTATTGAGGTGGATTATGGAGGCACTGAATGGTGGTGTTATGAAGGCACTGTATGGTGGTATCATTGAGATATTGTATGGTGAGTATGGAGGAAATTTGGGGGCATTTTGAGTACTGAATGGTGGGTTATGAAAGGCATGTAGGGGCATTTTGAGTACTGAATGGTGTGTATTGGAGGCACTTAGGTGGTTTTTTTTGGATACTAAAAGGGTGGAAGTTAGGAGGAATTATGGTGGGTTTTTTTAAATTGTATGGTTTGGTTTTATGGGGCACTGTATGGGGGAATTATTAGAAGAATGGGGTGTTAGGGAGGCACTTTTGGGTGGTTTTATTAGATACTTAAAAAGGTGGGTTTGGGGATAGCGGACAAAAAAGGGTAAAATAATTTATTATTTTTTTAATTCTTACTCCCCATCTAAAGGGGGTGAGGAGCGGTGTGTGTTCTGCCCAGGGGGCCTCCACGTGTCCTGATGTGTATTCCTCACACCTGCTGATCATCATCTAGGGATCTATGAGTAGTTTTTTTCCTGGGCAATCAGGCTTTACTAAGGGAACATTGTGTTTATTATTTTCCCCTTTTGAAACTTTTGTAAGGTTTTTTGGGGGGTTCCATTGCGTAAACTCAAAAAAAGTCATCCGCTCTTTTGTTCATCATGTATTTAAAAACCCTGCGGGTCAGAAAAAGGTAAAATAACCGGGACAAAGAAAAGGGGAGCCGGGGGTTTTTTGTGTTTTCCTCGGTGTTCTTTACTGTCTTTAATTTTTTTCCCTTTTCTCTTTAAATTTGTCTAAAAGACACAATGTTGGGGGAACCCCGTAAGGGCACGACCTTAAACCCCCAAAGGTTTTCTAAGATACCCGCACATACCCACCCAAAGTGAAAAGGGGTTCTGGGGGGAAGACTAATAATAGTGATGTCACTTATACACAATAATAGTGAGTCTTTAAAAAAAATAGGATGTCTATACAAAAAATAATGTGATGCCCCTTATAATAATAAAAAGTGATGTCTCTTATACACAATAATAGTGATGTCACTTATACTTAAAAATATGATGCACACCCATAAAAAAAGTGACTATACTAATAAAAATAGTGATGTGTCATTTAAAACATAATAATAGGATGTCTCTTAACAAAATAATGTATGTCATTTATACACAATAATAGTGATGTCACTTATACTTAAAAATAGTGATGTCACTTATGCATAATAATAGTGATCTCATACATAATAATAATAGTGATGATGTCACTTATACATAATAATAGTGATGTCTCTTATACATAATAATAGTGATGTCACTTATACATAATAATAGTGATGTTTTATCTTAATGTTTTTCACTTATCAAAAAAATAGTGTGTTCTTATACAAAATAATAGGATGTCACTTATACTAATAATGTAAGTTTTTTACAAAATATGTGATGCACTTAAACATAAATTGATGTCTCATACTTTAAAATGTGTTTCCTTATAAAAAATAATGGTGCATTTATAATGAAAAATGATGCATTATAATGATAATTGATTCACTTATACATAAAAAATAGTGATGTAAACTTATCATAAAAATTGATGTCCAACTAAAATAAAATTTGTGAGTCATTTATAATAAAAAATATGATGCCCCTCATACTAATAAAATAAAATAATAAAAATTTTTATAATAATAATTGATGTCATTATACATAATAATTGTGCCCCATTATACAAAAATATGAGTTCAACATAAAAAGTGTGTCACATACATAAAAAATAGTGATTTTTTCAAAATAAAAAAAAATTGATGTATTATATTAATTTAATGTGATTATTATGCAAAATAATAGTGATGTTCAAAAACATATTAATAGTATTCTCTTATACTTAATAATAGTGAAGTCTCTTATACATAATAAAGATGTTCTTATCATAATAATATGAGTCATTAAACATAAAATGTGTGTCTCTTATAATATAATGTGAGTACTTATACATAAAAAATATGATGTCTAAAACTAAAAATAAATATATGCAATTTAATAATAATGTGATGTCTCTACATAAAAATAAATTTATGTCCTTTATTCATAAAAATGTATGTCTCATACATAATAATAATATGATGTCAATACTAAAAATGTGTTTTTCTCTTACATAAAAATGTGTGTCACTTATACATATTATGATGTTCATACAAAAATATGATTACTTTACTAATAATATTTTTTTCATACAAATAATAAAAAGTGTGTCATTTATACATAATAATCTGTTCTTTTATAAAAATAAAAATAATAAAAAAAATAATAGTGATTCCTTTATACATAAAACGGATGCCCTTTTTATACATAATAAAGTGATTTTTCATCATAATAATAAAAAGTGAGTACTTATAAATAATAATCGTAAAGTCTCTTAACATAAAAATAAAAATTTAAATAATTATTTTTTACTTTTACTATAATAGGATGTCCATAATAATAATAAAAAAAATATGATTCACTATACATAATAAAGTGATGTCTCTTATACATAAATGTGATGTACTTAAACTAATAATAGTAATGTGACTTATAACGGTTAAATTTTTTAACAAAAGGATTTGAAAAATAAAAAAATATGCTTTTTTTTAAAGGAAAGGGGTAAATGCATCCTGAAGGTTTGGCAAATTACGGATCCTTTAGTTTGAAGGCCCCTTAAAGGATTTTTACGCACAGAAAAAAAGGGAAATAAAAAGGAATGGTGATAAACATGTTTTTTAAACTATTGATTAACAGAAGAAAGCTGATAAATGGGGGATATAAATGAATAATAAATTGGGAAAAAACAAAAATAGATAACAAAGAAATAGGTAACAGAAAGACAGATAACAACAGACAATAAAAGATAGACAGAAAATAGATAATAAATATACGATCTACAGACACAGAAATAGATCTAGGACGGATAGGTGAAAGGTAGATGGAAGAAAAGAAAAGTGATAGATAGAAATAGATAGATAGATAGATAGATAGAAAATAGAAGAGTGGGTAATGATATGAGATAATAGAAAAGATAAAAAATAGAAGATAGATAGATAGAAAGAAAAGAAGTAGTAGTAGATTGGAGGATAATAAGTCATAAAAAAAAGTTTGGGCACCCCATTAATCTAAACCTTTTTTTTAGTTCTAAATATTTGGGGATTGCAACAGCCATTTCAATTTGATATATCTATAACTGATATTGCACATTTTTGGTGTTCAAAAAACCCTCATTTTAATCCGGAAATTTACTGTTCCACAGTTATTAGAATATCAAATTTTAAAAGGCTGTTGCAATACCCAAAAATTTAGAAATAAAAATGATTAAGATTAAGGGGGGCCCCCAAATTTTCTATACTTAGATATGGGGGGAGATGGAGGATAATGAATATATGGGAAATGGAGAAAGATGGATAATATATATTAGGGAAAGATGGAGAGATAAATGGATAGATAAGGGAGAGGTGGAGAGAGAGATAGATAGATAGGGGGAAAAAGGGGGGAGTTCAGTAAATAGATATTGGGGAATAATAATAGATAGATAGATAGATAGTAGATAGATAGATATGGGGGTTGGAGGTAGAAATAGTAGATAAAGATAAATAAATGGGGCAGATGGAGAGATAGATGGATAGATATGGGAGAGATGGAGAGATAGATATGGGGAAGGAGAGATGATATGGGGGGAGGGAGAAAATAGAATTTTGATGATAATTAATAGATAGATAATAGATAGATAATAAAATAGTGATGTCTCATACATAATAAAAAAAAATAATAATCTGATGTTCTTTTCTAAAAATAGGATGTACTTATAATAAAAAATGGATTCTCTACTTTAAAAAAGGATGTCACTTATACATAATAATAGTGATTTCTCATACATAATAATAATAATAGTGATGTCACTTATACATAATAATCGTGATGTCTCAAAAAAAATAATGTGGGTTATCTTGAATATCCAAAAAGGAGGGATCCCGGGGCTCCGAGGGAAAAAAAAGAAGAAGGATCTCCGTATATCTATTAAAAAACTAGCTTTTTTGTTTAAAAAATGAGAAAACTTTTCGCAACAATTAAAACCCAAAGAATAAAAAAAAGGCCAACGTTTTCTAGCATGCTCCTGGGGGAAATCGGGTTTGCCGCAAAAACGCGTTAGCCTTTTTTATTTATTTCTTTTGGTTTTAAATTTTGTGACAGCATAAACTGCTGCACTTTTTTAAAAAATAAAGCTATCTTTTTTAAAAGATTAAAGCGAGAGATCGCTTCTCCTTTTTTTTGCCTTTGGAGCCCGTCCCGTCCCTTTTTGGATACTTCAAGATAGTTTTTCCACCTAGCCTGTACCGGCCTGTGTTTTTTCCTGGGATCCAGGCTGTGCTTAAGGGCTCGCACTGCCCGTAAGCCTTTGATGTTGGGCCTCATTTATTGCACAAAACCACCAGGGACTTTGCTCTTTTTTGGTAGTTATTTTAAATGTACTAACATTGTGCGCCCCTCCCTTTTTTTTCTTTTTCCTAATAATAGGGATGTCCCCTTTTACATTAAAAAATGTTGTCTCATACAAAAATGTGATGTCACTTATACATATTAATAGTGAATTCACTTATACATAATAATAGTGATGTCACTTATACATAATAATAGTGATGTCTCATAAATAATAATAATAGTGATGTCACTTATACATAATAATAGTGATGTCTCATACATAATAATAATAATAATAATAATAATAATAATAATAGTGATGTCACTTATACATAATAATAGTGATGTCACTTATACATAATAATAGTGATGTCACTTATACATAATAATAGTGATGTCTCTTATACATAATAATAGTGATGTCACTTATACATAATAATAGTGATGTCTCATACATAATAATAATAGTGATGTCTCATACTTAATAATAGTGATGTCTCTTATACATAATAATAGTGATGT
This sequence comes from Phyllomedusa bahiana, assembly GCA_025379985.1. NCBI lineage: Eukaryota > Metazoa > Chordata > Amphibia > Anura > Hylidae > Phyllomedusa > Phyllomedusa bahiana. The sequence continues at coordinate 26,645 of JAODAL010045025.1, read as the reverse complement.
CTCTTATACATAATAATAGTGATGTCACTTATACATAATAATAGTGATGTGACTTATATACAGGTTAAGTGTTTTTAACAAAAGGATGTGAGAAAATAAAATAAATGATGGCTTTTGTTTAAATAGAGGTGATGGGCAAAGGAAGGCGTAATGCAGTCCTAGCAGGTTATGGCAAATCTACTGGACTCCATTAGATTGTGAAGAGTCCGCCTTCAAGGATGTTCTTACAGCACAGAATAAAGGGGTAATATAGATGAATAGGTAGATAAACATGAGTTTAAACTATTGATTAACAGATAGAAAGCTGATAAATAGGTGGATATAAAATGAATATATAATTATGAGAAAGACAAGAAATAGTTACACAGAGAAATAGGTAGACAGGAAGACAGATAGACATACAGACAAATAGAAAGATAGACAGACAAATAGATATATGAATATACAGATCTACAGACAGACAGAAAGATAGATCTATGGACGGATAGGTAGAAAGGTAGATGGATAGATAGAGAGAGAAAGATAGATAGATAGATAGATAGATAGATAGATAGATAGATAGATAGATAGATAGATAGATAGATAATAGATATGGGATAGATAGATAGATAGATAGATAGATAGCTAGATAGATATGGGAGAGATAGATACAGTCATATAGAAAAAGTTTGGGCACCCCTATTAATCTAAATCATTTTTATTTCTAAATATTTGGGTATTTGCAACAGCCATTTCAATTTGATATATCTAATAACTGATATTGAAATTTTTGTGTTAGACAAAAAAACCAAATTTCAACCCGGGAAAATTACTGTGTCCACATTTTAGAATATAAAATTGAAAGCCTGTTAAAACACCCAAAATTTAGAACTAAAAATGATTAAGATTAATAGGGTCCCAAATTTTTTCATATGACGTAAAGGGGAAGAGGGAGAGATAGATGATAAAAAAGGGGAAGGTGGAAGAGAGTAGATAGAAAATATATGGGAGAGATGGAGAGATACAGTAGATATATAGATTTTGGAGAGATAGATAGATAGATAGATAGATAGATAGATAGATAGATAATGAAAAAGATTGGGGGGAGAGTTGGAGAGGTAATAGTAGAAGATAGAAGATAAAGATAAAGATAGGGAACAGATGGAAGATAGATAATAGGGGAGAGAGGAGAAAAGGATAGTTTGGGAGAGATGGAGAGATAGATATGGGAGAGATGGAGAGATAGATAGATAGATAATAATAGTGATGTCTCATACATAATAATAATAATAATACTGATGTCTCTTATACATTTGTGACACTTATACATAATAATAGGATTGCCCTACATAATAATAGTAGTCTCTTAATACAAATAAAGGATGTCTCATACATAATAATAATGATGTCACTTATACTTAAAAATAGTGATGTCACTTATGCATAATAATAGTGATGTCTCTTATACTTAATAATATGAAGCCCTTATACATAATAATAGTGATGTCTCTTATACATAATAATAGTGATGTCACTTATACATAAAAAAGTAGTCTCAACAAAATAAAAGTGATTCACTTATCAAAATAATAGTGATGTCACTTATGCATAATAATAGTGATGCTTTTAAAAATAATAAAGTGTGTCCATACATAATAAAATAGGGATCACTTATACATAAAAAATGATGTAACTTAGCATAATAATATAAAACTTATACATAAAAATAGTGACCACTTTACATAAAATGTGATGTCCTTATACATAATAAAAATGGTCACTTAACATAATAAATTGGTCCAATCATAAAAAATAAAAAAATTTTCCCCATACATAAAAATTGATGAAACTTTACATAATAATAGTGATTTCTCATACATAATAATAGTGATGTCACTTATACATAATAATAGTGATGTCACAACATAAAAAAGTGATTCACTTATACATAATAAAGTGTTTTCCATACATAATAATAATAAAGTAATTTTACTTACATAAAATAACGTGATGTCTCTATACATAATAATAAAAAATAGTGATGTCACTTATACATAAAACTGAGCCCTCTTATACATAATAATATGATGCACTTATACATAATAATATGAGTCCCCATACAAATAAAATAATAGGATTTCACTTATACATAATAATAGTGATGTCTCATACATAAAAATAAAGTTATGTCTCTATACAAAATAAAAAGGAGTCCATACATAATAAAAAAAAATAAAATATGGTCTTTTATACTTAATAATTGAAGTCTTTATACAAAAAATGATGTCTCTTTACTAATAATAGGATTCTCAACATAAAAAAAATAAAATAAAGTGATTCCTACTTAATAATAGTGAATCTCTTTACAAAAAATAGTGAGTCTCTAACAAAAAAAAAAGTAATTCCCTTTTATACTTAATAATAGTGAATCTCTTTAAACAAAAAAATTGATGTCTCTTATCCAAATAAAAGTATTCATTTAACATAATAATATGATGCCCTCTATACATAATAATAGTGATGTCTCATACATAATAATAATAATAGTTTTGTCTCATACATAATAATAGTGATGTCACTTATACATAATAAAAAATTTTCCAACATAATAAAAGTGAGTCATTTTATAAATAATAATAGGATGTCCCCATACATAATAAAAAAGTGTTTTCTCTCATAAAATAATAATATAATGTCACTTAAAAATAAAACGTGTTTCTTATACATAATAATAATAATAGTGATGTCACTTATACATAATAATCGTGATGTCTCTTATACATAATAATAGTGATGTCACTTATACATAAAAAATAGGATTCTCATACAAAAATAATAATATGATTCATTTATATATAAAAATGGGAATGTCTCAAACATAATAAAAATAGTGATGTCTCTATACATAAAATAGTGTGTCCTACATAAAATAAAATAAAATAGTGAGTCTCTTATATTTAATAATATAAATCTCTTATACATAATAAAGTGATGTCCTTAAACAATAATATGATGTCTCATACATAAAATAATAATAATGTGAGTCCTCATACTTAATAATAGTAAAGCTCTTTACATAATAATAGGATCTCTTAAACAAATAAAAGTGTTCTCTTATACAAAAAATGTGAAGTCCTTATACATAAAATATGAGTCTCTTATACATAATAAATAATTACTTATATACAGGTTAAGTGTTTTTAACAAAAAGATTTGAGAAAATAAAATAAATGATGGCTTTTGTTTAAATAGAGGTGATGGGAAAAGGGAAAGGGCGTAATGCAGTCCTAGCATTTTTTTGGAAAATCTACTGGCCCCATTGTTTGGAGATCCGCCTTCAAGGATGTTCTTTAAAAACACAGAAAAAGGGGTAATATAGATGAATAGGTAGATAAACATGAGTTTAAACTATTGATTAACAGATAGAAAGCTGATAAATAGGTGGATATAAAATTAATATATAATTATGAGAAAGACAAGAAATAGATACACAGAGAAATAGGTAGACAGAAAGAAGATAGACATACAGACAAAAAAAAGATAGACAGACAAATAATATATAATAAAGATCTACAGACAGACGAAAAAATAGATCAGGACGGTAGGGAAAAAGGTAGAGGGTAGTAAAAGAGGAGATAGATAGATAGGGAGTGGTAGATAGAGAGAAGATAGATAGATAAATAGATAGATATTAGAAAATTATATGATAGATAATAGATAGAATGGGATAGCTAGATAGATATGGGGAGATAGATACAGTCATATAGAAAAATTTGGGGCACCCCCTATTAATTAAACATTTTTATTTCAAATTTTTGGGTATTTGCACAGCCATTTCATTTGATTAACTAAAACTGATGGACACGAAATTTTTCCCGGGGATTAAAATGGGGTTTTTTGTACAACAAAAAAATGTAAATATTGGGTATTAGATGATAAAATTTTGAAATTGGCTTTTTGCAAATCCCCAAATTTTTGAAAAAAAAAAATATTTAGATTAATGGGGGCCCCAAAAACTTTTTCTATATGCTGTAATAGGGAGAGATGGAGAGATAGAGAATATATGGAGAGATGGAAGATGATGGATAGAATATTAAAATATTTTGGAAAAAGGGAGAGATGAGGAAATAAGGGGAGGGGTTTGGAGAGAGAGATAGATAATAAAATGGGAGAGATGGAGAATCAGTAAATATATAAATTTGGAGAGTAGATAAATGAGATAGATATGGGGAGTTGGAAGGTAGATAATGGGTAGATAATAGAAGATAGTTTAATAGATAGATATGGGACAAGGGAAGATAGATAGATAGATATGGGAGAGAAAAAGAGATACAGTAGAAAATATTGGAAAAGATAGTAGAAGATGATAGATAGAAGATAGGGAGATAGATAGATGATATAACAGTTAGAAGATAATAGATAATATAGATGATAATAGAAGATTTTGGGACAGATAAAGAATAGTAGATATGGGAAAGGAGAGATAGATATGGGAGAGATGGAAGTAGAAGGGGAAAGATGGAAAAAGATAATAATAGATAGATAGAAGATAGATATTGGGAGAAAAGATTTTGGAAAAGATAATATTGGAGAGATAGATAGAAATAATAGTAGATAGATAGATAGATAGATAATATGGGACGATGGAGAGATAATAGTAGGGGAGAGATGGAGAGATAGTAGGGAAGAGGGAAAAATAGATTTTGGGAAGATGGGGATAGATGGATAGAATGGGAGAGATGGGAGAAAAATAGATAGATAATAGATAATAGATAGATAGATAGATAGATAATAGATAGATAATATGGGAGAGATGGGAGATACAAGATAGTATTGGAGATGATGAAGTAGATAGATAGATAGATAGATTAATGATAATAGATAGATAATAGATATGGGAGAATAGATGATAATATAAAAAGATAGATGGATATGAATGATAATAGATAAATATGGTAGATAATAGATAGAAAGATGATAATAATAGATGGATAGATAGATAGATATTGGATAGATAGATAGATAGATATGGGATAGAGAGATAGATAGATAGATAGAGAGATAAGTAGATAGATAAATAGACAATTAGATAGATACATACTTGACATAGATGAATAGATTTCACAAATGTAGTAACAGTAAGAGACAAAAAGAGAAAACATTTTATTTCAATAGACAAAAAAGGTCAAGTAGGTTTTAACATAACAAATAACTATGAGCAGTTCTGTGGGGGCAGCTGGAGCGTCCTCTCGTTTCTGCATTATCATCATTGGCTGGCTATAACACTCAGTCATCTTCTGGCCCTGCAGTAAGTGGGGTCACAGGAAATGATATTTAATCACAACTACCCACAACGTGTGCAGGGTGAGTCAGATGCATCTAACCAGAGAACAATCCCTCTCTCCATGTTCTAGCTGGAATATGTAAACCCTGTATCACTGTAGTGGAGTACAATAAGTAAGTACTGGGTCTCCTACTAACATTTTGTACTAAAAGTAATTCATAACAACCAAATCTGGATGGCAATGTAATAACGGGACAGAGAAGAGTCGGTATAGTATCCTAGAAAAAAGAACAAAAAGCAGCGCTCTCCTAGTGTAGTAGGTTAAAAGTTATAAAAGGTCCATATACAAATAAATCAGGCGCTAACCTTGATTGGTTGTGTAAAGGGAGGAGGCACAACTCTCATATGAGCATTTGAAACTTTGAAGTTACTGCAGCTGCCGTCAGCTTGGGCTCCAAACCTCACAGTGAAGATTCGGGAGAAGATATTGAATACAAGTAAAAAAAACTTGCCCCAGCGCATGTCTGCTGATCTCTATTTAATCTGCTGGCAACATCCATTCTATGCTACCTCCTGATGAAGCGCAGGTTCTGTGTGCGAAACGCGTCACGTTTTATTATGTTGTGAAATAAATTAGTGGTACCTTTTAACCGTAATCCTTAGTGGATGTGGGGATTTTCTTTAAATTACTGGAACTGAGCACAGGGGCAAGTTTTTTACTTGTATTCATGGCAAAGTATCCTAGTTCCATAAAGGTAAGCCCAGCACCCTGTCAATCAAATTCACAGCTTCCTTTTTTTATCCCAGGTCAACCATCAAATCTCTTCTCATATATGAGGCAGTGACCTCAACCTTAGAGAGACAGACACGCAAGGGTAGATTTGATAGCATTGGTCTGAAGAGTTTACATTTCTTCTAGCAACCCCCTGGTGGAAGATATCAGAGGAAAAGCACTGGGTATATTAGATTTAACATGCTCCAATATGGTAGTGGGAGATAATCCAGCACATTCCCATATTACCTCAACTGAACTGAGTATGCAAGTTCACTAGGGAGTCGAAACAAGAGTTCAGCTGATAGCTATGTAATGTGTATGACCATCTTAAAAGGAGTCAATCACCTAAAAGACCTCAATAAAACAGAAATGTATGAGATGTGTTGTTACTTTGCATCCAGGGCGCCTTTGCAGCTGCCAACTGATGCCACAAACTTGTGTAGGATTTTAGTTATGAACACTGTATACAGATATAATTGCACTTCGATCAGCCAAAAGAGGCATTGCCCAGTTGCAGTCCAGATGAAGTAAAGACATTGTGACCCAGTGTCCGCTAGGTCACTGGAGTATAGGGCACTGTTCTATACATCCAATCGTACCAGTGTTGGACTGGCCCACTGGAGGACAGAAGGATTGACACGGACAGACACACTCTGTCACTGGCTCGGAATGGCCCATGGGGGTGTCGGTAATCCTCTGGTGGACCTAGAGCTCCATGACATGTTTTTAACTGTATGAGTGTCCTCTGGTCATTACACCAGTCTGTAGAAGTTAAAGAGAGAATGGGCGGGGGCACCGTGCAGGTTTCATGGACAAGGAGGCACAGTTCATTAGTTTTGGGGTGGGACCCTAGAATCAACTCCTCTGGTGGGTCCTAGGCATTTTAGTCTGACACTGAATAACACCCATAATCTAAATAATAAACTAACAGATTATCTTTCGTAAATGATTTTGTCTAGGGTAGTTTTCCTAAAAATGAAACTAAATTTAGACAGATGAAGGTGATTTGTGGGTATTGAGACCTGCTGTGACTTTTGCTGAGAGGGGGAAAAAAGAAGATTTCTTTTCATTTAAATTAAAGTGAGGGGACACAGGGTACATGTCAAAAAAGGGCCTCCAGCCATTTTTAAGGCACATTAAATGATGAAATTTTCGTTTGAATGAAAAGAACCTGTCAAAAATTGGCTGTGGTTCCCCTTTGCATGTATAATGATGCCGCCTAATTTTAAAGCATAGCAAACCCCTTCGGGGGTACTTTTCATTGCTAGCTTTTGATGCGCCCACTTTAGGCGATTAAATGGTCGTGCCTGGGTACAATGCGCCCCGTTTTAAAGTACTACAGTTAATTTAAATAGAGAATAGGGCGTTCAACAGTTTTTGGGGGACAAAAAACCCAAAAAAAGGGAAGCCCTAATGGGAAATTCCCCCCCCTGATTAAAAAAGTCACAATTTTACATGTAGCTGTTATCTCACACATTAAATCTATTTTTTTTATCTTTCTCTCATTATATCAGTGCATTACTACAAATAACTTGAAACATCCAGCACAGTCCCTAGCAGGGAATTTCCCCAAATTGACATATTGCAGGACATTAAGGTCTGGGCTACACAGAGACTTTTAATAGTGCTACAGACTATTCAAGTGACAGCTGCAGCCCACAAGATTGTCTGTTACTCAATGGATTCCTCTAGACGGCAGCTGTGGCTTAATATTTAAAATCAATAAGTTGCGCTAGAAAAAGTCCCTTTGTAGCCCAGGCCTTCACCTTTTTGCTGGACAACCATGTTTTCTGCCCAAAGGGAAATCAATTGCATTTTTCCCTCACTATCGATTTCTTAAGGAAATGTTTAATTTTATGCAAAAGAAACATGAATAAATACAAGAAATGATATTACTAAGAAATATAATGCTGTTATCTAGTGGTCCCCATAGGCAAACTAACCACATGCTGCCCATATGCCTGGCACAGGTCCCTGCCACCCACACACTTCTTCCCAGCCAGGTAAAGGCTTATTTTTTAATGTTTTGTGCTTTTTCTAATTAAAAAGGTTAGGGGAAGGGAGAGGTAAAACTCCCAAAGCGCGCTCAAATTGGATGTAGCAACCCTAAATTACTATTTCTTACAATTGAAAAGGGTTTTTAAACCCATGCCAGTTTTTTTCATCTGAAAAGACAGCTGTTTCGGGGTGTTTCTCCTAAATCAATGCAGAGTAAAAACCCTTTACGGGATGGCTGGTGGAAAGGAGTGAAAAAGGGGCAAAAAAAATCCCCAAACACCCCGACTGGTCCCCTTCTCTCTATTGTGCATTTCCCTTTAAATTGTGTTTGTGTCCTGGTCAAAGAGTATGATTTTTCATTTTTGGGGGTCTGTGTGTTTCCCAGGGGTCAAGGTTTAGTAGAACCCTTTGGGTTTAGCCAGGTGTTTGTACACGTGCATGTTGTGGTTTAGGGAATGTGTGCATGTTTTGTAAATTACTTATGGTTGTTTTTAAATTTCCCGGCACTTTTATTTTTTTAGAAGTGCATGTCACCGGGGTTGGGAAAAATTTTTAAATTTTAAAAATTTAAAATTACTTTGTCCAGGTGTACCCATAGGGGAAAATTTGTGATGGGGTATGATTGTGGTCAATTAAGGTTTTACGGTTGATTTGGAAATCATGTAAATGTACTGTTTTGCTAAGGATGGATTCACATGTTGTTTTTGGATTATTTTAATTTTCCCAAAAGGGTTATTTTGGAAAAACAGTGTCCCACATTTATTTTGTGCCAAAAGCCCCATAAAAAAACCAATAGCACAGATTGGTCCTATTTGGGAAACTTCATTTGTTTTCCCTTTTTTTGGAATTATCCCGGGCTTTTGGTTGGGGGAACGGGAATTTGGCAAAAAGGTTTTAAACAAATGGGGGAAATTTGTAAATTAGTTCATCTTTTGGGGAAAAGGGTTAAGCGCAAATTTTAAAAAATGCCTTTCCCAAAAATTTCCGCCCAGAATTCAACATTCCCCTGTGCCGAGTTTTTGACAGGGGTTTCTGCCCCCCAAAAAGCCGGGGGTCATTTTTCCAGATTTTCCATTGGCCCTTACGGGGCTAGCCAGGAAACCCCCAACGGGGTTACCCTACGGTCGGGGGGGAAAAAAACTAAACCTTTTGGCCCCCCAAATAGCAAAATGGGGTTGGGGACCCCCCAACCATCGACAATAAACTAAAACAAAAGTATAAGTAAAAATTTTTTTTTTAAATTAAGGGTATAATAATCCGCCATATACCCGGGAACCCCAATAGTAAAAGCGGGGAGACCCAAAAAAGGTAAAGAACTGCTTTTTTCCCAAACAAAAAAAAAACCCAAATGTTTTTTGTTCTCCAAAAATTTTTTTTGGGGCCCCCCGTAAAACCTCTGGGCCCCATGGGCAGTTGCTATGCCTCTATGGTATAGTTCCCCCCCTGTTTGGTAGATAAAACATGTTCTCCCTTTTAAACGGGGGGGCGATGACTTCGGGTAAAAAAAACCCCCTGTGTGTAGACTACGGGCACGTTTTTCCCTTTAAAAATTTTTCTACACAGCGCGGGTTTTTAAAAGTCGGTTTTCAGGGGAAAATTTAAAAAAATACTGAAATTCACCTAAAAAACCCAAATGGAATCCGGGTGCTGTTTTGAAGGGGGAAATTGCTCAGACTGTGCAACTTTAGATCAGAAAATTTTAAGGGATGAAACCCAAAAAGTATTATTTTGCAGCTTTTTTTGACGAAACAGATAAAAAAAAAAATTAAAACGGGAAAGATAGTACATAGCTAGATAAAAATAAAATTAGATGGGGGGAATGCACGGGTTAGTAAAACAGGGGACCCATGCAGCGCCCTTTCCCCCCCCAAAACCCCCTCTTCCCCCCAAAACCCAAAGGGGAAATGTTCCCCCCCCACTGCCCCAAATTCTTTAACCCCAAAACCTCAAAAAAGGGGGGACACAGAGCAAGGGTTGGATGAAAGGGCCCCACAGCGGCCGTTTTATTAACATAAATAAAACAAAAAAAAAACAAAATAAAAACTTTTTAGGTATGCACCCCCCTTTCCCTCTGCCCCTTTCAAACCCCCAAAAGGATACCCCAAAAATTTATCCGAAAAAACCAAATGGGGCTGAGGTCATTGGGAGCTAATTTTTGGTCTGGGGGGAAAGGGCCCAAATGTTTCCGTTCCTTTTTCCCTTTTGGCCCTAAAGGCCTTTCCCCCCCCCCAAAGAACTTCAAGGGAAACCAAAAAAGGGCCAAACTAGGGGCAAACCATCTCCACCAGCTTCAAGGACACCCCCCTTTGAAGAGCCCCCGCCTTGCCCGGGACCTTTCCAAAAAGGGCCACCAAAAAGGGGAGCCCAGATTATATCTGCCCCCCCCACCGGGAATTTCCAAAAAAACCCCAAGGCCCCCACCCCCCGCCCTGTGACAGAAAAGATACCCTTTTAAAAAAACAAACCATCCCGAAATTGCTTCCCCGAAAAAAAATTTAAGGGAGGGAGGGGGGGACTGTTTTGCCCCCGGGGCCGTTCTGTTTTCCCCTGGCCCCCCTTTCCCAGGGCGGGGTTTTTTTAAAAATTTATTTTTTTTTTTTTTTTACCCCCGCCCCCCCCTTTTGGACGGAAAAGCTCCGCCTTTGGCCCCGGCCCTTTTCCCTAAAGAAAGAAAAGTTTAAACAAAAACGGGTTTTTCAGGGGTATTTTTTAGAAAAGACCCAAAATGGAAAAAAAACAAGCGGGTGAAATCAGGTTTCAAAACAAAAACTGTGATAAAATGGGATGAAAAGATGGGTTTGATAATAGATAAAATTTGGATGGGATAGATAGTGTGAGATAGTTTAGATTTTGAGATAGTAGATGGGGGGTAGATAGATAGATAGATAGATAGATAAAATAGATAGATAGATAGATGGGATAGATTATGGATAGATGATTTTGAGATAGTTAGATATGAGATGGGTTTTTGAGTTTGGAAAAGGTTTAGATAGAAAAGATATGGAAAGATGGGTAGATGGATATGAGTTTTAAAGATGGGATATGAGGTAGAAGATAGATAGTTAGTTTTAGATAGTGATTTTTGAGATAGATAGTTTTGAGGTTTGGGATAGATATGGGGGATAGATAGTTTTAGATGGACTTTTGGATTTTAAAGATAAAAAAATAGATTAGATGGAAAATAGATAGAATGAGATAGTTTAGATATGGGGGATAGTAGTTTATGGAGAAGTAGTAGATATTAGATAGATAGATAGATAGTTTAGATAGTTGGGAATGGATATGAGATAGATAAAATGTGAGTATGATGGGATAATATTAGTTAGTAGATAGATAGATAGATAGATGGGATGGCTAGGAGATGGGATAGATTTTGAGATAGATGGGGAAAAAAATGGGATAGTTGTGGGGATAGATAGATAGATGGAATTAAAATTTAGAGTGAGAAGATAGATATGGGGATAGAGATAGTTTGATAGTTTAATATGGATGGGAATTGATATGGGTAGATAGATAAAATAGATGGGAATAGATGTGATATAGATGAAAAGGGATAGTTTTTTAAAAGATAGTTAGATATGAGATAGATAGATAGAAAAGTTTAGGGAGATAGTTTGTAGATAGTTTGATATGAGATAGATAGATAGATAGATAGATGTAGATTTTGAAATGGGTTTGTTTAGATAGTATTTAGTTTTAGAATAGATATGAGATGATAGATAAAATAGATGATAAAAGGGAATAGTTTAGATAGATAGATAGAAAATGGGGATTTTATGGGATAGATAGATGGGATAGATATAAATTTAGATATGAGATGGTTAAAATTGATAGATAGATATGGTTAGATAGGGAGATGGATAATAGATAGATAGGAATTTTGTTAGAGGATAGATAGATAGCAATAAAAATTAAAAAAAATTGGACTATGGCGCTTTTGGGGAAAAAGAAGGGTTTGTTTAAAAACATTTTAAAGGGGTTTTCCCAAGTTTTTAATGTTGACGTGGGATCCTCAAAAGGGGTTTATTTAATCATTTTCAAAAAATTTTTTATGTGATTAAAAATTTTGGGCACCCCGAGAGAGCTACAGGGCTGCCTTCCCTGCCCTTCGGTTTTTTAAAAAGTTTTCTTTAGAAAAGAAAAGGCCAGAGGGGACGGGCCAAACCGGGTTCCGGGTTGGACCCAGGGGAAAACCCCTTTTTTTGGGTGGGGGAGGGAGTTTAAAGGGGGGCTGTGGAAAAAATATGTTGTTTTTTTGTATCAAAATTTCCACAGTTGTAGTTTTGTTTTTGATTAGACCCCTGCTTTATCTGATGAAGGGAACATGAAGAAGCTTTCAGGGGTGGGGGAGAAAAGGTTTTTTTCTTTTGTATTTTAAAAATTCCCTGGGTTGTAGGGGTGTTTATTTGAGTGAACTTTTTCCCCCGTCCCTTTGCACGGCTTTGTGCTCTGGCTGGGGGTCTCCCCTCGCCCTCCCCGGCCTCGGCCTGGTTTTGTTTACTTTTGCTTCTTAGCGTTTAAGGCCCAAGCCCGGGCCCCCCAAAACCCCTTTAAATTTTTAAAAAAAGTGTTTATTAATAAAAAGAGGGGTTTGAACTCTAAATTTAAAAAACCACAAAAATTTTTAAACAAAAGGGTTTTAGTGTTTTTTTTTTGAGAGTTATCTCTCTTTTTATTAATAAACACTTTTGAAAAGGGTTAAAAGTGTTTAATAAATCCATTTTCCAAAGGGCCCTGTATTCCGATTTTTTTTACCCTTTATTGCTATTTTTTTAAACCAAAGGGGTTTTTTGCATTTACCGTGGGACCCTTTGGACACCCTGGGGGCCCGGGGGTTAGGGGGAAATTCTTTAAGGGGAATCCTGCGCTTTTGGGAGAGTTGGGGCCTCACCCACTTGCCCCCAAACTTGTCAAAGGTGAGCCCCAAATTTACCTTAATTAACCACTATCTCCCATTTTAATATTTCCCACTATTGTGTCCCCTTTGTTTTTTCCCCTTTTTTTTTTTACATATTCTGGGATTGATAGATAAAACAGATTAAAATAAAAGGGGAGGGGAATTGATTGATAGAAAAGATATTAGTTGATAGATAGATAAAAAGATAGATTTGGGATAGATATGGGGATAGCTGGGTTTAGATTAGATAGGGGGATAGTTTAGTTTGAAAATAGATAGATAGATAGATGATAGATAGAAAATGAGTTGATAGATAGTGGGATAGATATGAGATAGATAGAAAGAAGTTTGATAGAAGGGGATAGATAATGGAAAAGATAGATAGATTTGAGATAGTTTAGATAGGAGAAAGATAGATATATAGATAGTTTGATTTGGGATAAAAATAGATTAAGTTAGTAAAATAGGATAGAAAAGGGGATATGAGTTTAGTAGATAGATAGATATGAGATAGAAAATTAGATAGTTTAAAATTGATATTTTTGAGATAAAATAGATAGATAGAAGGGTTTAAGATAGAAATTTGATAGATTTGGAAAAAGGGGACAGATATGAGGATAGTAAATTTTGGGGGATAGAGGGGGGGGGGGGGGGAATAGATAGAAGATAGATATGGGTTAGATATGAGATAGATAGTTTAGATTTTGAGATAGAAGTTAGGAGATAGATAGAAAGTTAGATAGATAGATAGAAAAGGATTTGGGATTTTTATGGGATAGTTAAAATAGAAAAGGGGATAGAAGAAAGATTTTAAGATAGATAAAATTTTTAGTTAAAAATATTGGGTTTGATAGTTTGATAGATATAAAGAAATAGAAATTAGATAGAAAAGAGTTTAGATAGATAGATGATAGATTGATAGAAATTGGGGATAGATAGATAGATAAAAATATGAGATAGATGGGTTAGATAGATAGTAGATTGATAGATATGAGATAGATCGAAAAGATAAAACGATAGATTTTTTATTGAGATAGATAGATATGAGATAGATAGATATGAGAATAGTATTAAAATGGGTTTGAAGTTTTTTGAAGAAAGGGAGATAGAAAGTTAGATGTTTGATAGTGGGATAGAAGATAGTTTATAAAAGAGATAGATAGATATGTTTGATAGATATGGGATAGATAGAAAAGATAGATAGATATGAGTTGAAAAGTTTAGATAATAGATGATAGAATGGGTACATAGTTTGATAGATAGAAAAATTAAAATAGATTTTTTGGGATAGATGGGATAGATAGATAGTTGTTTGATAATTTTGAGATAGATAGATACTTGGGGATTTTTGATAAGTTTAAAAATGTTATACCCCCTTAGAAAGTCTGAACATTGTGGATAGAATGATAGCACACGTTCTCCCCCCCTTGGAATTTTAAAACCACGTGCGATCTATCTTTTGTCCCCCTTTTTCCCTCCTTTTTTTTTAAAGGGGCCTAAAAAACATTATGACATCCGATTAAAACTGCCAAAAACCCCAAAGGGGAATTTATTCCCAGTTGTACCCATTGGGGAAATAAAATGTCCAAATGTTGGACTTTGTTCCCCCAAGAAGGACCCTTTTTCCCCTCCGCCGCTGGCTGTGTAAACCTCAGCAGATAAGCGCAGGGGATATACTTCTAGGAAAACAGAGCTATTTTTCGTGATTCCCTAATGACGGTTAAAAGACTTTTAAACAAAAGTTTTCCTTCAGGATAAATTGTTTTTCCCCTTTTTTATTGGGGGTTCTCCCAAAATCATACAATAAGAGGAAAGCCAAAAAGTATTTCTAAAAAAATTTGTTTCACTTTTCCCAAATCGGGGTTTCCATGAAGGGATTTCTCCACCTGATTTCTTTCATTTGCCTCTGACAAATCTAATCTATCGTCCTCAGTTTATCTGCCTTTTTGGAAAAATAAGGGTTTGGGGGGGGGGTTTTCTGCAGTTCCCCCTATATATAAAATGGATGTAATTAAAAAAACTTGTTTTAAAAAGGGTTTAAATAAAAAAAAGACAGCTTTTTTCTTAAAAAAAGCGCCCCACTATCAAATGGGCCCGTGTTTGGTACTGCTTTTAAACCAAAATACATTTATTGGGGTTTTCCCCGGGAAACATTCCCCTGAAACATTGAGGGTTTTTTTGTTAAAAAAAAAAAAAACAAAAAGTTTTAATTTTGTCTTACCCCATGGATAATGTGGGGGGGTCTAAAAAACATCTTTGTGAACATCTTCAATCACTTTTCCCATTTAACTTTATTTTTTTTTTTGGAAAATTTTGGCGGCAGGTGGGGTTTCCGGGCTGTGACAAGATTTTACAACTGTTTTTCTCCAATTTGTGGCCTGTGTGAGCTTTAGAGAAAGTTACAAATTTGAAAATTAAAATTAATCAAAATACAGGGGGGAAAAAACATTTTTGGGCCCCAGCCCACCAATTGGGGCAGGTTCTCCCCCTTAAAAAAAGATGGAAAAGGAACTTTTAAATTGAATCATAGGGTCGCCCCTAAAACTTTGGAACAAATGAAAAAACCAAATCCCGAAAATCCCCCTTTTGTCTGTTTTGGAAAGGGGAATTTTTTTTGCAAATTTTGGGGGGAACATGTTCATGAGCTGGGCCAAATAGTGAAACCTTTTAAATTTATTAGAAACACCTGCTTCTTGATGTTTCCATTTTACAAATTCAATTTTTTTCTACATTAAAAACCCCATTGTGATAATTTTGGTTTTGTGGGAGTAGGAGATTTTCCCAATTTTCCATTGCCTGGGGAAAAAAACTTAGGGCCACATGTATAAAAAGGGTTTTTGGTCAAAAAACCTCCTTTTTCCCCCAAATTTTTAAAATTTAGGGAAAAAAGTGATTTTTTTTTTGGGCCCCAAAAAAAGTTTCATCCCATGTGGCCCTTATTGAAAAACCCCCTTTTTGAAATTGAAATTTCATATTCATTTCCCTGTCTTGAAAAATTGGGAAAAATCCTGTTAAAGGGGGCCTTACCGAAGTATATGGCCCTCCTAAAGGGTTTAAAAGGGGTGCCTTTTCCTTCTATATCTCTAAAAAATTGGGTTTTACCAAAAAAAAAAAGATGAAAACCCTTTTGTTATAAATTTGTGTTGCTAAAATGGGGCCCTGTGTGGCCCCAACACGGGTTTTAAAACAAAAAAACCCAAGTTTTATCTCTATCCCTAACCATAACTGTAACCCAAACCTCAGTTAGGGTTAGGATTGTTTAAGTGGTTTTAGGGGGGGTTAATTTTTACCGGGTCTGGGGGACAAAAAGACTTTTTTTTCAGTCCGCAATGCAAAGCATGTGTGCCCGGGGCCTGGAAAAGTTCCACCCTTAAATCCCCCCATTAAAACCCTAATTTTAAAGGGTTTGGGGGGTTCCCAGTTTACTTTTTGTTGGTTTTTTCGCAAAAATTTAAATTTGGGGGCTAAGCCAAAAACCAAAAGGGGTAAACGTTCTGGGTTGAATTTGACCTTTGTCCCAAATTCTGAAGTGCCCTCCCCCAGTTTTTTACCCATGCACGGGTGGGAAATTCCCCAATGGGGGAAACCAATTTTTTGAGTGTTTTCAGGACTTTTTGAATTTTGTTTAAAATTATTTAAAGACCCGGGGGACATTTCATACGTTTTGGGGTTATTAAACGATCGGGAAGTTTATGCCCAAGGACGGGACAGTTGTAAAAGAATGTTTTATTTTTCTTATGCGGGGGGGAAATTTTATTTTTTGGGCAACATGCGTTGAAAGTAAAAACCTTAAAATTTGTAAACAGACCCCTTTTCCCAATTTCAGGCTGGGTTTAAGATTTTTAACCCCAAAAGGGTTTGTATTTGGGGGTGCGGGTTTCCTTCTGCCGGAAAAAAATAAATTCCCACCCCTTAAAAATTCGAAAAGTAGAAAGCACCCAAAAACAAAAACCCAAAACCCAGACCAACAAAAGGTGAATTCAGCTCTGATTGGTCTTTCCCTTGGGTAAAATTCCAGTTAAAATTTTGGGGTGATTTAAAAGGGGGCCTTCCGGGTTTGGACTTTCCTTTCCCCCCAACGTTACTTCTTCCAGCTTAGTCTTCTTGCTGTTTTTTTTTTTTTCGTTGTCCATTTTTTGTCTAGTAAATTTGTGGGGGCAGACCCTTCCATACGAAGAGAAAGGGATGACAATGCCCCCCCCCCTCACCCCAAATATAATATTTTGCCTAAAATAAAGGAATTTTTGGGTTCTGGGGAATGTCAAGAGACAAAATAAGATCAGAAAAAATCAGTGTCCACCCTTTAATTGAATGCTTTTGTGCCCCCACCTTTAGCCCAACAAAACAGCGGGGGAAAAAAAGGGTTTTTAAAATACACTAGCGTTTTTTGCAAAGTTTTCCCCCCCTAAAAAGAATGGGAGGTCTTTTAATTTTTATCAGAGGTCCCATTTCCCAATTGGGGAGGGACGGAATCTAAAAAAAATCCAGAAAAAAAAACATTGTATGATTTTTAAATAAAAAATTTGCTTTTTTTATTCCCAGGGAAAAAAAGTATTTGAAAACAATAAAAAAAACCAAAACTTTAATTTTGGTACGGGAAAACCTTTGTTTGGCAAATTATAGGGGGTTGATTTTCCCCTTTTTAGTTTGACCAAGTTTGGGAAACCACCTAAAGGGGACAAAAAAACCTCCATAAGCTTTTCCAGTTTTCTTTCAGGTTTTTGGGGTTGTGCTGGGTTTAAAATTGAGTTTCATTTTCCCCCCCAAAGATTTTCGTTTGGGTTTTTCAGGTGGCGGGCTAGGCCACTCGGACTTGAAATGCTTTTTACAGAACCGCCCCTTAGTTGCCCGGGCTTTTGGGGTTTTGGGTCTTTTGTCCTGCTGGAAGACCCACTGACCCCTTTCTTCAATGCTCAAACCAAAAAAAAGAAGGATGTTTTTGGGCCCAAAAATTCTCCCCCAACAGGGCCCCCATCCATCCCCCCTTTTTAAAAATGGTGCCCCCAAATTAAATTTTTTCCACCCCCCCATGCTTCAGGGTTTGGGGGACTTTGTTTTTGGGGGGTTTTATCCCCCTTTTTCCCTTTCAAAACCCCGGCGAGTTTTTTTTTGGCCCCCATTGCCCAAACAGGGACCTTCTCCCATGTTCCTCTGGATCTTTCCAAAATGTTTATGGAAAATTTCCCAAAAAGGGCCCCTGGCCCAATGTGTTTGGCTGGCAGGGAGACCCCCATCCCTTTCAGGTTTTTTAACCCCTTGATCCCCATTTGTGTTAAAATGGAAAACTTTGAGGCTTTTGGGCCCCAGTTTATTCGGTTTTATTAAACCAGGTTCTCCTGTGTAGTTCTGGGCCTGATTCCTGAACCTTTCTCAAAATTAACCCTTCCCCCCCCCCAAAAGGTAAAATTTTTCTTGGGAAAGCCCCCAAGGCCCCCAAGAAAGATTGCCAATCTCTTGGGGTTTCCCTTTCCTTTTTCAAATTTTAATTGCCCCCTAAAGTTTTTAAAACTTCTAAATTAAGGGCTGTTTGGGTTTATTTTTCCGTAGCCTTCCCGGGCCTTGTCCCGATCTTAGTATTGTCCCTGGTGCCCTTTTAAAATCGCTTTTTGGGGACTTGGTTTATGGTGGTGAGGTTGGAGGGTGATTGATTGATTGAGTGTGTGGGCCCAAGTGTCTGTTATACGGGCCTAATGAGTAAAGCCCAGGGGAAATTATTACAGGTAATGAGTCGGGAGTAGGAGGGTTCTTAAAAAAAATTTAACAGGTTTGAAAAACCATAACTTTGGGGTTTTGGTCGGTGTTTTAAAAAAATTATTTCATGAAATTAAAATTCAAAATTTATTTAAATTTAAAAATAAACCCCCCCCCAATTTGATTGTTTTAGATCCTCCCTCTCACGTTAAAGTGTCCCTCTAAAAAAAAAATTCCCGGGACCTCGCCTTTTTTTTGTAGGGGGGGAAAAACTTACAAAATCGCCAAGTAACAAAATTATTTTCCCACCCATAGCCAAAGATATGGAAATTTTCCCCGGGAAAAGGGCTTTTCTTTCGTTTGGAGATCTTACTCCATATCCTGTTTTCAGTTGGAATGAATGTCTACCCAATATATATGACTGGATGTTCTGCTGTCCCCACATTTTTGTTATATAAGTCGGTCCTTAAAAATATGTGACTTTCTTTCTATTGAAATTTTCCCCGGGTTGCCCTAAACTCGTTTCCCCTCCCGCTGTGTAAACTGAAAAACTAAACAAAGTTTGTGATTTAAACAGTTTTTATGAATTTTTTACTGCTAAACCCCTTTATCATCTTCTCTTCTTCCCTTGTTTTAAAAAAAATCAAAACAAACTTTTTAATTTGACCTAAGAAAATTGCCCTGGACCGAATTATCCGAAAATCACAATCCCCTAAATTTGACCACCGATGGGAATTTTAGATGAGGGTTTTTCCGGTCTTTTTATTCTGTTTTCCGGGAAACTTAGAGAAACCACTCGTTTCAGTTTTAGTTTTTTTTGCCATTTAAGAAAATTTTAAATGTTATATACACGTGTTTTTTTTTTTTTTTAAATACATTTTTTTTTAAATTTTTTGCCTGCAGATGTGGTCTGGAATTTTAAAATTTTTTTTTTTTTTTTTTTTTTGCACAGAGATTTCTTAATGTCGGAATATATTTTTTAAAATAAAGACCCAAATTCTGAGTAAGCTCAAGTAAATTATACTTCGTTAATATGGGTGAAAGAGGTTTACAGAAAAATTGCCATCCCAATCCCAAAAATTTACAGTAAGTAATATTGGGGGGTCTTTATCCATCAATGAGAGGGGCATTTTGTAGGTGCAAGGCGAATTTGTAATATACTTATCTGACCAATAATACACCCAAGAAAACAATCTAATGTTAAAAAATGTTAAGATTGTCCAATGATCTCAAGTGTATTTGGGTGTCCCAATTCTCCTCTGATGTTGGGAAAAAGTAGTATCAAATATGTTTGGATATCAGCATGCCCAATCTATTGTTTCAACCGACAAGTGCTTACACTGAGGGGTTTTGCAGGGACCTATTCCTTTCTCCCCATTGACAAATGGATGTTTTTGTTGGGCTAAATATGATGAAGTTGTTCAGGACTAGTGTTGCATGATGTCAAATTCGACCCAAATCTAACAGATTAGATTCAGTTTGGCCCGAATTTTGGCAAAAATGTTAGGGTTTTTTTTTCAGGTTTTTACAGGTTAGTTTGCTATTAAGCATCACTTGTAGTCTGGTTTGGTATGCTGACACTTCTGGTTCAATGTCACTTCCAGTTACCATAAGGCTTAACCCTATGTTTTGGTAACTGGAAGAGATGCCAGATGGGACATCGGACCAAAAGTGATGCCGAACCCTGAACATGCCGATTAGTACATTAACCTGTGAAATCCACAAAAAAAAGCCTTAAAGGGGTTGTCTCACTACAAAGATTAGCTTTCAACATGTTGGGAATACTAAATGAAGACGTTTTCCAAGTATATTGCTTTGTTCATCTTTTTCTGCTAAGGAGCTACAAGTGATTTTATCACCTTCTGAGCTCTCTCTGGTTCCCTAAGGGACCGACCAGTGTGAAAGCTTGTGTGTTATCTGATCTTTCAGACAAAAGACTTATTTCTCTACTGTTTACATTAGCTCAGAAGCTTCTCCAGACCTCAGAGAAGGTAATTTAGCTAATCTAGACTGATAAACAGAGAAATCTGAATACAAGGAGCTCATATGCTAATTACAGACAGCTTGACCAGGAAGTGACAGAGCAAAGCAGCATTATTTCATTCATGCATCCTATGAAACTTTGAGATGAGACAACACCTTTAACCCAAATTTAGGGCTAAAATTAGGGTTTAGGTTGATGGATATGGCTAAGATCAGAGTTAGATAAAAAATTCTAGTTCAGTGTTGAACCGAACAGGGACCTATTTCAGCATCACTATTCAGGACTAATTATTAAGCATACATTGCTTCTATTAACACATGGTACTGAAAATCAACAGTGTAAGAGGAGGAATTGGAAGATCAGAAATTTCTACTGCTGTTACCATTACAGCCCTGTTATTCCTTCACTAAGAGTAAAGATTCTGCCCTTAGAAAAGCAAGTCTACAAATGTCATGCCTGTTTTAAGAGAACCACATCTGGATTCACTCGCTTCATGTTATGAGCTGTAGCTCAGCTTCCTTTTTTCTGTGGCAGGTATGCAGTGTGCTGCTTTAGCCCTGAGTCAATATACCCTGGTTAAGGTAGAGTAGCTTGTTGACATCTTCCCTGCAAATAACGTCTAAGGCCTGGTTCACATCTGCACCAGAGGCTCCATTCAGCACCTCCATTGCACAGTTGGGACTGTATCAGTTTTGCAAAGGACACCAACGATGCCGACCCACCACATTAACTACAATGGGTCTGTCGTGTTTCCTCTTCGGTGGCCGTTACTGCATCAGAAAAATAGCGTAGCATGCTGCACTATTTTTTCCATCATTTCCGACTGAACATGCAGATGAAAAAACCAGGCCTTAGGCAATTCCCTACTAACACAACTACATTGAGCTTCCTGTCATAGACAAGACACCACCGAGTACATTGCTGAGGTTTTGGAAAGCTACTAAACCACTACATCCATGGTTACTAACTTTCTCCATTACCCTATAATTTAAATGAAAAAGATGTAAACCAATCTTATATCCTAGACCGCCAATGAACAAAACATGACCACCCCTTTTCTCCCTAGACTAATGGTAAACCTACTCATCTACAATAAACCTCCAAGAAATTACCATAGATCATCAATTAATCAAATATTATCACCAGGGAAGTTTAAACTAGTTTAAGGCCTCGTTCACACGGCTTATTTCACCGCGGATTGGCACCGTACTGCGCGCCGGATTTGCGCTGCAGTACGGCTCCAATCCGTCCCAGTAACTACAGTAATCCACAGTTCTCATAGAGAACTGTGGATTCCGTCGCTCCTCCCCGCTCGGCAAATCCGCTGGGCGGGGAGAAAGTGACATGTGAATTATTTATGGCTCGTACGCTCCCTTGCTCCCGCTGCACGGCTGCCGGCGTAATTGCGTGGCGAAATCCGTCCCTGCAATTACGCCGGCAATAAGCCGTGTGAACCAGGCCTAAAACATGTTGGGCCACATGCATGAAAACTATCTAGGTCTAAAACTCTCTTTGTTTCCCAGAGGAACCGAGCAGAGCTCCCCTTCCATTTCATATATATCATGTTGGAATATTTCCCTGCGTCCCAGTTCTTGAAATTAGGGGATCATGCCCCGCTTCAGTATGTCACAGTACATGCTGGCATTCATGATTCCGTCAATGAACTGTAGCCCTCCAGAGTCGGCAGCTCTCATGCAGCCTTGAATCATGACACTCCCACCACCATGTTTGACTTTAGGCAAGACACACTTTGTACTCCTCACCTGGTTGCCTCCACACACGCTTGACACCATCTGAACCAAATAAGTTTATCTTGGTCTCATCAGACCACAGCACATGTTTCTAGTAATCCATGTTCTTAGCCTGCTTGTTGTCAGCAAACTGTTTGCAGGCTTTCTTGTGTATCATCTTTTGAAGAGGTTTCTTTCTGGGAAGACAGCCATGCAGACCAATTTGATGCAGCATGTGGTGTATGGTCTGAACACTGACAGGCTGAGCTCCCATCCCTTTAAACTCTGCAGCAATGCTGGCAGCACCCATATGTCTAATTTGAAAAAAAAAAAATCTCTGGATGTGACGCTGAGCACGTGCACTCAACTTCTTTGGTCAACCATGGCGAGACCTGATCTGAGTGGAACCTGTCTTGTCAAATTGGTATATGGTCTTGGCCATCTCGCTGCAGCTCAGTTTCAGGGTGTTGGCAATCTTCTTATAGCCTAGGCCATCTTTATGTAGAGCAAGGATTCTATTTTTTCAGCTCCTCAGAGAGTATTTTGCCATGAGGTCCATCTTGAACTTCCAGTGACCAGTATGAGTGTGAGAGCGATAACACCAAATTTAACACACCTTAGGGGTGTACTCACTTTTGTTGCCAGTGGTTTAGACATTGATGGCTGTGTGTTGCGTTATTTTGAGGGCACAACAAATTTACACTGTTATACAAAGTGACATATCTTCAGTCTTCCCGTAAGATATATTACATCATTTACAAAAATGTGAGAGGTATACTCACTTTTGTGAGATACTGTACATCCCATGGTCCACTCTGTCTCATAGTCTGCTCACCACCGATGGATAGATTCCTCTTGCATCTGAATCAAATCCAAGTCGGTGCAGTGAAAAGACATCCGGCCGAAGATGCAATAGCACAATTTCCTTTCCTTGTTTCCAGCCTTTGTAATTGTAAGTAAAAATGCACTTTATTTAGCCTAAATTAAAATTGATTTCTCTCCATAAAATAAAGGAAAATATAGCAGACGATACATGGTAACGTTGTTGTCTGCTATATTTCCTTGATTTTATAAAGGGAAATCCTTTTTGATTGAGATTAAATAAAGTGCATTTTTACTTACAATTCCGAATGCTGGAAACAAAGGGCGACATGTCCGAAAGGCACATTAAATCCGTATAAAGAGCGCCAGAAAGTACAATCCTCCCAAAAATCTGGCGTCTGGTATACCTTGCATAGTAACCTTAATGTGCCTAAATAGGAAAATTGCGCAAATCGCGGTGCATGGCGTATCATTGATAGTGTATGTAATGTGCCTATCGAGGCGCATTGCACAACGCAGGTGCATAACGTATCATTAATAGTGAATGTAATGTGCCTCAACAGGCGCATTGTGTTATGGAGGTGCACAGCGTATCATTGCTACTATATGTAATGCGACTTTTTAGGCGCATTACAATGTGTCGTGGCCGGCGTATAAAGCGCCGAGTTTTGGTGTACGACATGTCATTTATATAGAGAATATGGTGTGAAAAAAGTTTTTGCCGCAAAAAAGACCAAAAAACCGGCGTTTGCATATTGGGACATATTGCCTATAATCTTCTGCCGAAAGGAAATACAGAACTGGCCTCTTTGTCTTATTTCTCTAAGTATTTCTATTATTAATAGTGATAAAATGAATGGAGTAAAATAATATACAGAAATGTTTATGATCTATGATGATATTTTATCACTACATCCTGCATTACTGTAACTACCTGTGCAAGAAAGAACAAATCACGGATTTCTCACATGTGATAGTAAGCAGGATTCCTAAGTCAGACTCATAAAAATGAAACTGGCCAGAACTAGCAAGAAATGGGTATAGACTCAAGAAAGGACGTCAGCATGACAAACATTTAGGATTCCGGTCACGCTTCAGGATAAATTTCTTTTTTAGAATATTCTGAGAACAAAATTTTTATGCGCTGGCATCTTCCTTTAAAGTGTGGGAATCGGGACCCTGGGATGGCAATTTACAATGGAAATACAGGAATGATCTGCCAGCTACAAAATAAAAATAATCCTATTCGGGATTACACGAGGACTCGTGTCTCGAGAACGTCTCAGAGGACTCTTTGTAAATCACGACACAGATTTTTTTCAATTTTATCACCACTTTTTTTTATTATTCCCGTCACAAATACTTTATTATTTCACTTAAATCAGTAACTATTGTGTATTCCATGTCTTTATTACTTTCAAAGGACTGTCACCCACATCATTTTGGCCTTTAGGACCACACAAAATGTTTTCATTTTTTTATATATTATTTATTTTTTCTGCATCAATTTAGCAGGGCAAGTAATTTTTTCTGAATTTTTTTGCTGTACATTTGTTTTGTTTTTTAAAATGAAGAGTTTTGTAACATTTTGTAAACATGAACGATAATATACTGGTATACTTAAGTATACCATTATATTGTGCATGTGCAGTACATAGCCTGTCATGTACACACTTACCAGCATGTATCGTGGTGGCCACTGGAAAGGAGATCATTTACTTCCACTCAATCTTATTTGGATTCACCTTTCACTCGGGTGGCAAATTGAGCATAAATCACAGTCCATCACAGTCCAGGCAACTCAAAATATACGCTGCCACCACCTTCCTCAATAATTGAAAGAAAAGAAATCGGAGGGAAGGACTTTGATACCCACAAACACCACTTACTGGCACTTAGAAGGTTAAACACTAATGCACTGCTGTCCAGCATCACAGGGTTTAAACACTGATCAAGGCTATGGATTCTTAGAGCATGCAAGGACCAGACTTATTAAAGTTTTAAGCTTTAATAGAAACAAGGTACAGTGCTTATAATAAGTACAAAAGGAAGAGTACAATAATGTGACATACAAACATGCAATTACAGTCATAAAATAAAAAGGAATGATATTTGTACGCAATCTATGGAGGTGGACACCTTCTATGACTCGCGGACTATATTATTATTAAAACCAAAGAAAGACCCTACTTTGCTAACATCCTATAGACAAATCTCCCTGTTAAACCAGGACTATAAGATTTTGGCCACCAGGATGCAAACTTTTTTGCCACATATAATTCACCCATCGGAAAATGGATTCATAGCTAACAGGCATTCTACAAAGAATGTTAGAACTGCTATTTCGACCATAACGCAAGCCCAAACGGACACGCAATGCTCCTTAGTTTAGACACCAAGAAGGCCTTTGACAAGGTCTCCTGGCCATTCTTAGATGCTACCCTTCTGCGCCGTGGTTTTGAGAACCTCTTTGCCAGTTTTGTCATCCACATGCATTCCAAGGCCACAACATCCCTACTCATCAACAACAAAATATCCCCAATAATAGATCTTTTTAGAGGAGCCAATCAGGGATGCCCACTCTCCCCTTTGTTATTTAATTTGTCTATCGACCCTCTCCTTTACCATATATCTCAGTCCCCACTTTATAAAGGAATCTTTTCTCCAAATAGAGAAATTAAAGTCACTGCCTACGCCGATGACCTTCTTCTGATGGTGAGAAACCCCAGACAAAATCTAACCCCTATACTAGAAGACATGGATGCCAAAGGCTCCCTGTCTGGATACACAATAAATGTAGACAAGTGCGAAGGTATGCTCTTATGGGGCACAGCCGAGCCTGTATGGTCAGCGAACCACTCGATCCGGTGGTGTAAATCGGCAATGAAATACTTAGGGTTATGGCTGACTAAACTTCCAAGTAACCTATATGCGACAAATATGACCATTTATACTGGGGAGCTTTTGAAAACCATGAAAAACTGGGCCAACCTTCCATTATCTTTTTCGGGCCGGTGTAACCTCATCAAAATGGTGGAATTCCCACGCCTCCTATATATATTCCATATGCTCCCTGTGTACTTGCGGCCGAGGGACGAGAAATTTATTAATGTGCAATATAAGCAGTTTATCTGGAACAACAGGAGGGCATGCATTCCTTTGATTATACTCCAACAGCGCAAACTTAATGGTGGTCTGGGATTTCCAAATATACGCTTCTACAACTTGGCGGCACTGGGCCACTTTTTAGCAGACTGGACACAGTCCACAGCTGTTTTTACGGACAGTTCCTTAGATCAGGAGGGTCTGCCAGATATCTCTCTCATCAACTTGTGCATATACCCTACGATAGACTCCTCTAGATGGTAAAGGACAATCAGCTGCTATGCCGATTTGGCGGGCATGGCGAAAAATTAGGCAAGTAAAAAGACTAAATCCAGACTATTCCTCACATTTATCTTTTGTACGAAACCCGGACTTTTAGG
>JAODAL010045024.1:0-32317 GCA_025379985.1 Phyllomedusa bahiana | reverse complement strand
CTTTAATAAAACTCAAATTTCGAACATCTTAAGTAAAGGGGCAGATAATTTTCGGGTTTAAAATTTTTAAACCTTTAAAGGGTGAGGAGAAGGGGGGAATTATCATCCATAACAGTAAACTGGTTTTTGGAA
Organism: Phyllomedusa bahiana; assembly: GCA_025379985.1. NCBI lineage: Eukaryota > Metazoa > Chordata > Amphibia > Anura > Hylidae > Phyllomedusa > Phyllomedusa bahiana. Next base: position 32,185 of record JAODAL010045024.1, on the reverse strand, counting down.
CAACTTATGAAGAAAATAGCTCTAAGAGTCCAGAAAAAAATTTGAGTTTAAAATTTTCATTTCTTTCAATGCTAACTGAAAAGAAAGGGGCAGTTTTGCAAGCGGGGGTTGCTATAAGTGCTACGGGGCCCTGATCCTAAAGGGGCCCAAAACCCTTTTTAACACAAGAGATTTGGGGGACGGTGTGTTATACTTTACTAAACCCCCAAAACTGCAAAAACTGAATTTTTTGGGCACCAAATGTTTAGAAAGTCAAGCACCGGGATAATATAATATCCATGTATTGAGATTGGCATTATGGAGCCTAAAAAGTCACCAAAAAACACTTCGGGGGTTGGGAAAGATGCACCCAGCAATACCAAACTCCCAACTATTTGGTCTATGGAGAGGAAAAGCAATCTAACAAGAGCTTTACATACAGAGAGTGAGCTGAAAATGCGTTACAAAAGGCAATACATGAAAAAAATTTTAAAATGGTCGTGTTTTTAGCCCAGAGACCCACACCTACACGTTTTTTTGACATTTCTCTGTGCTCTGCATATTGGAAGGCGACAAAAGTCCCGAAAGGGATTGGAGGGCTCCCAAAAAACTGCAGAAAGCTGCTGAAAAGAAAACTAAAAATGCGTGTCAAACTAGAACTGGAACTTTCCTCTATCAAACATAAAATTTTCATTTCAGTTCGAGTTCAAAAATTTGAAATTTCTACAAATTAACTTTTTTTGAACATTCGATCAACACAACAAAACCCAAAAACTACTTCTCAAAAATGCAGCCTGTTATCTTTCTTTTTTTTCCACTGAAACATACAGCTCTTTGTAGAGGAGGACAGCAGGATGCTCTGGCTGGTATTCTTGTATCTATCCCAAAAGGAAAAATGACGTGGGTTTTTCCTAAGGTGCACCATGCAGCTCTATAAACTCTAAAAATGTGGAAGTCTATTAATTCTTGACAATAGGGTCGTACATGCAAATGTGGCTGTAATTATTATTGGGGCATTGCGGTTTCTGACAGTTATAGGGAAAATGTGCCTGGAACTGATGTCACTATTGCCAGGGAGTTAGGTATATAAGGCCCGGGGCCCTTTAAGGGACCAAGGGCCCTTCTGCCCCATAAGTAATACTATAATATGGTGGCAGATGGGGGCTTTTTACAGATTTTTTCATCGGGCCATGGAGCTTTAAAGGGGTATTCTTACCACATTTGCTACCTTTTAACATTTAGGAAAAGGTAAATAAAGACTATTACCAAATACATTGCTGTTCTGATTTGGCTTTATTTCAGAGTTAGAAGCATCTTTTCTCCTGCATGTGTATACAAGCTTCCCAAGCTTACCGACCACCTCGCTCAGTACTCATTGCTTCAGCTGTCAATGCCAACCATGGTGACATAATTTCTTGTTGTGTCGTACAGGAGCTTCTTTATCTATGTTACTGAGAAACTTTAACCCTTTAGAGTTCTGTAGCTTTCTTTGCACAGTGCATTATTCTTTTTATGAGTTTAGCAAAATATTACTGATGACTTTTTATTCCAGTGCCCTGGAGACCCTGATACCTCCCAATCCATTAGCAATTCAATAGTTAAAGGGGGTTTCACCATCTAAAATACCGGACCCACCTGTGGGACTTATGCCTATCTTGAGAACTGGCCTTCATACTTCTCTGTACAGAACGGAGAGGTGGCCGTGAATGCACAGCACTCTCCATTCATTTCAATGGGAGCTCCGAGTTGGCCAAGAACACTCTCTCAGCTGTACTCAAAACTTTTGTAGAACAGGACGGAGAATTCTGCGCACATGCAGCCACCTAACATAGAAGTTAGGAGATGATAATAAACTTCTAATCCTTATGTAACTAATTAAAACTACTGATGCAATTTATGTACTGTACAACTAAACAGTGAGTGCCTGAATAGCTGTATGTATATATAATTTATATATATATATATGTATATATATAAATATATATATATATATATATATATATATATATATATATATATATATATATATATATTACAAAAACTTGATGAAATGGTCAATTAAGGGGTCATGTTTAATGTTTAAGGTCTGAATTTAGTTTGTGGTCTTTTTAGGTTCCTTGTGTGATCTGTATTCATTTAGAGTTTCAGTCTTGGGCATCTGATCTGGATTTTGAATTACTTTAGGATTGTTGTTTGGCCTATGAATGCATTTGTGTTCTTGTAGATGCTTGGGGTGGCCTCAGAAGCAATAGGCCAGACATAGCTTGGCGGCTGTTGCTGTCATGGCAGCCTGCACTATAACGAGACAAAGAGCAGAATAAGTTATTCCAATCAGATTAAGGGTACAAGCTTTATAGAGGATCTGTCACCTCTTCTATAGATTTTTCTGTACATTACCTATCCGATAATACCAGAGTATCTATTCTATATTGCCAAATTCCTCAGTTATTCCTCATGGAGATGCATAAGCAAGGCCTGGCCTATATGGCGACTTTTTGTAATAGAACTTAGAATTAATTTTAACTTGGAGCTACTGCTGAGGTAGGAAGCCATACATTGAGTTTTATGTAATGTGGTGGACTGCAGCTGGCACTCCATAGTGAGAATCCATTAACAGTCACAGAAAAGTTTTGTGCAGCCAAGGCCTAATTAATACCTAGGTGTAACCATTGCTGCTGTCAACAGGATTTATCCCTTCACAGTCTGAGGCTGTCAACAATGATTGAGCACTGTCGGACTATGTAGGGACACTTGGAGTGTAATATTGCAACTTTCTTTCAAAGACAAAAGTCTAAATGACACTTTTTTAAAACCCCCCGCAATCCAACATAAATCCTGATGGGGATCCCAGTCCAACAAGTCATAGGGACGCCGGTATCTCGGCCTCGGTACCTCGGTCTCTAAAGTAAAAGGGAGCGGACCTGACGAGCACCTCCAAAACGGCTGCTGATTCCCCCCGTATTCACACTTTCCCCGCGATTTTGGGGGGTCAGCCCCCTTTCCGAGCGTGAAGGTAAACCACTGATCCCCTTTATAATCATTGCCTATCAAACATACAAAAAAAATATATACAACAAACATTTTAAAACACTCTTTTTAAAAACATAAACTATCATTTATAAAATTTTTACCTAGGGAACACAATATTTTTTTGATAATATTATTACTGATTATTTCTTATTTTCTTTTTCCCTTTTTTTATCTTTAAACTAAATCTTCCTCAACAGTAATGAAGTAGGGACTTATCGCTACCACTTTGGGGATTAAAATATAAACTTCCACTGGCATCCCTTTGAGCCCTCTGGGATAAAGTTTGGAGCCGATGTATCCAATAACCTCTGGGGCGCAACAATTAAATTTTAATTTGTTCCTGTTTTCATCCTGGGATCCCAATAACACACCACCAAAAATTTTCGGCCCACCTGTGACCATTTTTCATGAAAGTCCTTTGCTATGACGACTCCTAGCTTAGCAGGGCCAGATTTACACTCCACTTTGTTGCTCATTTTCTCTTTCCTTAAAAACGGATTTGTATTTGGCTCATTAATCTGACACGTACATCCTCGATTTTTGGCCAAACGTATCCCTTGCCACAAGGGCACTTCAAAAGATAGATGCATTTTTATATACAGCATAAAAGCCTCGAAACATAATCGTTGGCCAGACGGGGATGACAATATACGTGCCTTTTTTTTTGGGCATGAAAATTCGGCATGACAGGCATGGTTACGTGCCCTTCCCTCTGCGTATCAAAGTGTCTGTCGTGACTTTTTTTTATATTCAGATCTGAACGGTAATAAAATTTACCAATAGTTCTACCCGTTGATAAAAAAATTTTGGGGGTACTCCGTGAAAAGATGGCCATATTTGGGGTCATTTTGAAAGATGAACCAATATTTACGTAAGTTTTGGTGACCAATTTAGAATGGCAATCATACACATGGAAACCCCAACGCAATCCTTTTTTCGTTTTTTTTTCTTCCGCAGCTCACTACGTGAGCACTGCCAAAATTAAACCCCGATCGCTGAAATATTACTCCTTGTACCCCCTTTTCCACAAACTTGTCCACCTTTTGTGTTTTAGCATTAAAATATTCCATCTGTCGAGCAGACGTCGCACTCCATAAATTGGCCTTTAGGATACATTAAGACTCTGGGCGTTTTTGGCTTGAACAATGCAGAAAAATTGTTACGATAAATTTTCCTTAGATAAGGTTTAGAAACACTGCTTTTCAATAAAACCATCACGTCCAAAAAACTGACCCTACCCGGGACTTTTTTGTGAGGAAAACTGGATGGGGGGGTTGTCTGTTTTTAAGGAACATACAAACTCTTAAGTTCCTACTTACCCGTCCAGGGGATGAAAAAACGTCATCCACATAGCGGGCCAAGAGCCGGGGGAACTTAATCTTCATTTAAAACCCGCATCGACTTTTATGGAATATTTAAAGTCAGGGGATACCGCGTGGCTTGGAAGCCCCCTGTCCCTATCCTACTGAAAGACGATTCCAATACTGGAAAAAGTGTATACGATCGCAACCGGTACTCTCTCACCAAAATGCCTGACAGTTCAAACATTCAGCTGGCGTAAACAATAAAACAAAGAGATAAGGAAGTGGTGGGAAATTTTGAAAAAAACAAAGAAAAAGCTTAGACGAACTGCAACAACAATAAAAACAAAATTTTATCAAATTTAAAGAACAATCTTTTTCCCCCCCCCCTTTAAAAATTAAAATTTTGAACGCGATACAAGGGGGACTTTGCCCTAAATAGGTCTACACAGGGGGCACAAGAAGTTTTGCACGTAAACGCAGTTTTTGGAAAGATCTACATCGAAGGATCATCACAGTACAGATACAAGTGGGCCCAACGTATGCAACTCGCAACTGGAAAGAAAAACAAGGTGCAACCTTTTTTAAAAGGAGGCACCGATCCGAAACGACGAGGGGGAGAGCGGCTAGACAAAGCGGCAACCAAAAACAAAAAAAAAAAGGAACAAAAAGAAAAACGATATAAGGACTTTGTAACCAATATATCGTCCAGGACATTAAAAATGCACAACTTAAAATAATTAATAAAGGCTTGAATTTCTTCCCACAGCATAAAACATCACTATTTAATTTTGAAACAAATTTTTACAGGTTTTGTAGGAAATTAATTAGGAGAAATTTTGGTGAACCGAAAGGAGGGAAAAATCGAGGTAAATTTATACCAAAAGGGGCCAATAGATCCTGAAAAACAATGCACATTAGAAACATTCCAGCATATAGTAAGGGGGAGGTGGGTAAAAGTGCGTGTGATGGAAACAGACAGACATCTGTTTACAAATAAGAAAGGGAAGCACTTAGAGAACTGCAGAAGGATAAAACATAATGTGAAAAAAGCAGAAAGGGTGGCAGCACCGTGGTTATGGACAAAAGCAAATACCAGAGGAAGCAGCTAGACAGCGGGGTGATAAAACGGTATTGAGAATATCCAAAAGGATCCTAGGGCAAGTTTAAAAATCAAATCGATAGGGTTATTGCAGAGGCAGAGATCGGGGGCCTCATTGACAAAGATTAAAAAAAACCTGCGAGAGTTGAACACCCTAGAGTCCCTGTGCTAATCTTGTGCCCAAGATTCCAAATCTTAGAAACCCCCCCGGGAGACCTAAAGTCCCCGGGGTTTGGGGCAATATTCCAACCCATGCAACATATATTGATAGTTTTCTAAAACTATAGTAAGAGGGCGCCACGCTGCTTAAAAATCAAATGACTTCCCACGAAACTGGAGGGGGGCGGGAAAAAGGGGATGTTACGTTCCATCACCCTTGTGAAGAGCCTTACACGAAATTTTCCCCCATGGGGAAGGGAACAGGCCATTAGACAAAATTTTCCAAAATCCAACCTTTCTAACAGCATATTGGACCCCTGCTACAATTTTGGAGATAATTCTCAAATAATTATTTAGTTTTGGGACAAGAATTTTTTCTACAGCGGCAGGAGTGGCGAGGGGCTCTCCGGTACCCAAGCCGGGCCAATATTTTCATGGGGGGGTTCGAGGAGGGGGAAAACGTCATCCGCAGTGAGTGAGTCGATTCTTAAATTTTGGCCCCGCTATGTGGATACTGTTCATCCCTGGAGGGGTAAGTTAGGAACTTAAGGTTTGTCATTTCCTTAACAGCAGACACCCCCTCATCCTTTTTTTCCACACAAAAAGTCCGGATGGGTCAGTTTTCTTGGGCTGATGGTTTCAATTTTAAAAAGCATGTTGCATACAACCCTTGTATCATAAGGGAAAATTTATCGTAACAATTTTTTCTGCATTGTTCAAGCCAACACCCCCAGAGTCTTAAAATCATCCCTAAAGGGCCCAAATTTTTGCAGTGCGACGCATTGCTCGACAGATGCTTTAATATTGTAATCAAAACAAAAATGGTGGAAAATTTGTGGAAAGGGGGACAAGCAAAAATATTTTTGCGATTGGGAGAAATTGGGACAGTGCCACGTAGGACTGCGGAAAAAAAGATCAAAAAAAGGATTGCAGATTGGGTTCTCCATGAAAATATGATTGCCATTCTAAATTGGTCACCCAAAAATATACGTAAATATTGGGACATCTTACAAAATACCCCAAAAAATGCCACTTTTTACGGAGTACCCCAAATTTTTTACAAGGGGGGAACTATTTGGGAATTTTATTTCCCGTTCAATCTGAATAAAAAGAAAAAGGACACAGACACTCTTTAAAACGCAAGGAAGGGGACGTACCCATGCCTGTCATGCCAGAATTGTCTGCCATAATAAAACACGTATTTTGCCATCCCCTGCTGAACAACAGATTATTTACGAGGCTTTTATAGCTACACTAAAAATTCATCTATCTTTTGAAGGCCCTTGGGCAAGGGGTACGTTTGCCAAACTCGAGGGTAACGTGTCAGATTAAATGAGCACAAATCACAAATCCTTTATATGCAAAGAAACTGAGCAACAAAGTAGGAGGATAATCGGCCCTGCAAGCATGGATCGCAGTACAAGGCACTTTCATGAACATGGTCCCAGGTCCGATTTAAGGTGGGTTTATTTAGGGAATCCAGGATATAAACCCGGAACAAATTAAATTTAAAATATTGCCCGAAGTTAAAATTAACATCGGCCCACAAACTTTATCACCTAGAGGGGTCAATGAGAATGCATGAAATTTATATATAATCCAATAGCGTGTAGCGATAAGTCCATACTTTCCTTTTCTGATTGAAGGGGTAATTTAGTTTTTGAAAAAATTTAAAAAGAAATTAAGAAATAATCGATAATAAATTATCAATAAAAATTTGTTACCCTGCCGTAAATTTTTGTAAAAATAATCAGTTTTTTAAAAGATGTTAATAAAGTTTTTGAAAAATTTTTTGTGTATGTTTTGATAGGCAAAGATATATAAGGGACATCTGGTCTTACCTTCACGCTCGAGAAAGGGGGGGTACCCCCCAAACTCACGTGACCACGTGTGAAGTCGTGGGCGAATCAGCACCAGCTGTTGGGCAAAGGGCACTCTGTGCAGTCAGCTCCGTATAGATGAGAGACACTGGGTACCGAGAGCACGAGATACCGGGGTCCCAAGACTTCGCTGGACTCGGGATCCGACCTCAGGGGCTTTATCGTGGATTTCAGGCTTTTTAAACATGTGTATTTAGACTTTTGTCTTTGAAAGAAAGTTTCAATATTTTCATCCAAGGTTTCTGCTTACTAGATTTAAATAAAAATTTATTGGAAAAATACCTTTGGGGGCAGACGGCATAATTGTAAAATGATATATGGGCAGTTAGCAGGTGGGGACCTGCCTATGCCGCTGCCCAACCGCAACCAGTGTGCACGCCGATAAGAAGTTGAAAGGGATTATGTAGGGACACAGCCCTGACTGAAAAAGTGAGTATATGCCTGCATTCAACCAAGTGTTTTTACATTTAACTTTTTTCTTTGTTTCGGTGTGGCTTGCGTCAAGGCACGTGACTAAACAAAGCAATGTTTGCCTGACCATTCAGAAGACGTGAAAGGAAAGGTAATACTTTCATCAGTCATGAATAGATTTGGTAAAGGCCCAACATATGAAGGTTACACATCAAGTTCTGGCTTCAGTACATCTAATATACAGCCGCCTAATGAATGGACTTTTTTTGGAAAAGTTTTAAAAACCCTTTTACAAACCCAAAAACATTTAAAACAGGGAAAATTTTACTCCAAGGGGGGCCCCGAATATTCTATTGCATCTCCCATTCGGTTTAATTGATCTGAAGCAAAAAAGTTCCCTTCTATACCCTGCTGTATGTGTAATCAAATATCTTACATGTGTTGCCGGAAGTGATCTCCAGCTTCTGCCAGAAACATTTCAACATGGCGCTCCATGGTATTGTATCAGCAGCATATGGGGGGAATTGCAGTGATTTTACGTTGGATGTTCTCTTTCACAAACACTTGGAACCAGTGACTGTATTGGACTCTATCCTCCATATAACTTGCTTTGAGTTCCGGAACGACACAGTAGGCAGCCATTTTGTGCATTTGGCAGCACTTTGACATAGTCTTCTGTGCTAGGAATCTCAGAGGTTTCGTAGATGTCTTCTCCAGACCATGTTGTATGTTACCAATTGTCCTACAGCATTGAATGAATCAATGATTTGTATGTTTCTAGTGTACCTATCATCTTCTGTACAACACTCTTTAAGGGTATGTCATGAACACTACATTTCTTCATAAATTCCCTCTGACAACTCTTAAACAAATTGGTGACTAGAGATGAGCGAACAGTAAAATGTTCGAGTTTGAGTTGAACTTCAAACAATATTGGTGTTCGGTTCGAGGATTGATTCAAACTCGAACCCCATTAAAGTCAATGGGAGAAGATGTTCAGGTTAAGTTTTATACCTACACAGGTGAGGAGAAGCTGTAATTACCAATCAACCACTATTTAGAATGTATTTCTTTGTGTTTGGAGAATTGGAGACGGTGTGTTATAAAATGATTTCACCCTCAATAGTGCAAAAACTGAACTTTAGGGCACTGAGTATGATTTAGCAAATCCAAGCACTCTGTATAATATATATCCATGAATATGAGAGTTAGGCATTACATGAGCCTGCAAATATCACCAAATAACAGCTTCAGGGTGTGGTAAAGATGCAGCAAGCAATACCAAACTCCCTAACTATTGCTGTCTATGGAGAGTCAAATGCTATCTAACTAAATCTTGATTCCCTAAGCTTTCTGCACCCCCCCCCTAACTACCTAACTAATCTAAATAGCAGCTTTTCCTGTCTAAAATTACTAATAAACAAATCTTGTGCCTGCATGCAGCCTGTACAGTACAGATAGTGAGCTGAAAATGGTGTTCAGAACGCAATACAGTGAAATATATCAAAATATATAAAACAGTCAGGTGATTTTAGCAGCCAATGAGAGTCCTACACCTCAGTGATGACGTTTTTGACACTCCTCTGTGCTCTGCACTGATTGGATGACCGGCAAAAGTACAGAAAGGTGATTGGATGGCCGCCAAAAGTGTAGAAAACCGCTGAAAACTATTAAAATGGTGTGTCGAACATCATGGCGAACTTTAGCATTTACTCGAATGAACAGTAAAATGTTCAGTTTGGTTCGAGTTCGAGAAAATTGAGAAGTTTGACTCGAACCTAACTTTTATTGAATGGTTCGATGGACACTATTGGTGACCCATGAAGTTCCACTGCTCAGTACTGTACACATCTATCCTGATAAGAAGTCAAGTGACTGAATGAAGGGGTACTGGGGAATGTACCTGGAAGTCATAAATAGAGCTTAAACATTGCGACAACTGTCCAGCTCCTACCTCATCTCTCCGAGATGCGGGCATTTTGGCTTGTTCAAATTTTCATCTAGTGAGCAGCACATTGCACATTGTTTCGTTCATATTGCTTTATCCCAACGAGAGTTGTTACAAAATACTCTGAGTCTCTGGGTTTCTTTCAATGTAATCTGTAAAGTCCTCCGCGTCACATTAATGAGTTATTTCTGTTGTAAACTTCCAGGAATGGCCAATGTATTCCAGATTCGAAGCCGGTTAAAATACTACAATACTGATTCTGCCATTCCATGTCTTTATATATATTATTACAACACTGTAGATCTTGTATTTTATTAACTGTGTACATATAAAGTCTCTAAGCTGCCATTGAAATGTGTTACATTGCTCTAAAAGTTCTAAGCAAAATGTAAAAAGAGGAAATCAAATCAAAAAGTTAAATTTGAGTTTGGTTATTATATTGCACTTTAAGATTATGCACTCATCATTTGGCAAACTTAAAACTATATGAACTATCTGCCATGTAACACTTTATATGCTAAACTCACTGTGCAATTTTACGGAGAAAGACGCTAACAGATTTATTACGCACTCAAGATCGTAAAAGAAAATGGAAGCCTCCATAAGGATTTTATGGTTACTTTCCAAAGGAAAAAAAATTACAATTCAGCAGAACAGTAGGGATAATGGTACAATGTACTAAATAGTGCTTTCATTTCATAAAACAGGGGAATAGTCATGTAAAGTACGTCTACAAAAGCTAAAATCTAAAACCAAAACACAATATTTTTAGATTTACATAGGGGCGTAGCTGTAGGAGATATAGAGGTAGTGGTGGCACCCGGGCCCTGGTGCCAAAGGGGGCCGTTAAGTCTAGATGCCATTCGTTGGGACCACAGAATTTACATGGCAGTCAGTTCACATTATTATGATTGTAATTTATAATATTTAGAGTGACCGTCATGTACAGTACAAACTGCGGTTAGAAAGGCTGGGAGTGACTCATTAATATCCTAGTAGGTTGTCCCAGGCATCTGGAGCCATGCTATCTGTATCCCACAGCTGCTAGAGGATCCATAGTGTCAAAACCACCATTGAGATACTCCCACTAATGCTCATTTGAATTCATGTCTAGGGAATTAGGAGCCAGTTTAGTACTTGGAAGTCCTGGTCATGCTCTTCCAACCAATTTCAGACATTTTTAGCTGTGTGACATGTAACACTGTCTTGCTGAAAGTCCACATCTGTCCTAGGGAAGAAAACCCAATCAGGGGTGCACCCACATTTATCATGAGTATAAGTCAGAAAAGAAGGAGCACTTTACCAAACAATGCTCCAGCCATGTACTAATTGTGTATTCCAATATCAGACCTTGGTGGCTTTTGGTGTCAGCACTTTCTCCTACCTGTGTCCCAAGATCTGAAGGAAAAGGACTAGAATGGACAAGCATTTAGGAACAGGGTGAGGCACTATATTACGCTTCTATCCACCCCGTCCCCCCAACTATCATATTACATTTATATGTCTACTGACTTCCTTACATGTAGCTTTTGCACTTTGATAAAATAAAATTTCAAACCAAATAAACTGTTTTGGGTTTGGGTCGGCCTAAATTTATAATTACAGTCCTAACCTTAGTTGGAGTAACAGGTTTTTAACTGACCTGCAAGGCTTAACTTACTGATCCCTGCCTCCAGCAGTCCAGCAATATTTGTGCTCTGACATTACTTCCCATCCAATGTGATGTCAGACGTTACTTCCAGTCCAACATCACCTTAGGCTACCCTAACAGAAGTGACATCAGAATTGACATCAGAGCTTGGGTGTTGTGGAATCAGAGAAGAGGACGAACAGATTGATGGAGACCAAAGGAAACAGTGACCTGTAAATGTATTCCGGTAGAATAGTTACAAAACCCTAAACCCAATATAGGGTTATGAGTTTGATAAGGATTAGGGCTAAGTTAAGTTTTAGGGTTTGCAATGTTCTGAACACAAATTTCTCATATGTTTAATCAACCTGATTTTTAAAAAAAAGGGGGAAAATTTCCGCACCAATACGTTTAGTGAGGGAATTTCCCTTTTTAGAGCCAGAGCCCGGGGGAAAAACCTATCTATAGCTGCATCCCCTATGGGAAGCTAAAATTGTAAGATAGAATGAGTCCTTATACAACAACGGAAAACAAGAAAATTCAATCTATACAATGGTCTGAAACAGGGCATGAGAACATTAAAAAACAGGATTGGTAAAAAGAAAAAATGTGGAAAACCCTTGTGTCTAATGAAGACTTAGGGCAACATTTATGACGGGGGCGCTTACACCCATTTTCAAAAATTGTTTTAAGTAGTGTAAATGCCCAAAATTATGAACCTGTTTTCTGCGGGGTCAAAAAACGGGGTATTGAAATTCCACTGGCCAGGCACCCCCTTTACCCTGGTTTTGGCTTTTTTCTTCGCAGGTAAAACAACGGGGTAGTGTAGAGCCAATCCCAAAAAAGCTGGCTCGGAAACCACCTTTACCCGGCGGGCTGTTCTTCTGCAGGTCTAATACAGGGCAGTGAAAGAGCCAATCCCACAATTTGGCTCAGGCAACCCCCTTTACCCTGGTCGGGCGTTCTTTGCGGGTCATACTCGGACAGTGTAAGCCAAACCACAAGTTGGCTCAAGCACCACCTTTACCCGGTCTGACTGTTCTCTGCTCATAAAAAAGGGGCAGTGTAGACCAAAACCACAAGTCTGGCTCAAGCACCCCTTTACCCGGGTGGGGGTTTTTTTCTGCAGGTCATACACAGAGGGCAGGAAGACCCAAAAACCCAAAAGGCGGGTTTCGGGCACCACCTTTACCCTATCGGGTGTTCTTCTGCAGGTCATACTTATGGGGCATGTAAGCCAATACCACAAGTCTGGCTCAGGCCCACCTTTATCCGGTCTCTGTTTTTTCTCAGGTCAACATGGGGTTTCAGTGAACCCAAAACCAAAAGTTTGGTCAGGCACCACCTTTACCCGGTTGGCTGTTCTTTGCAGGTCATACACGGGCAGTATAGGCCAATACCAAAAGGTCTGGTTCAGGCACCCCCTTTTCCCCGGGTCGGCTTTTTCTGCATGTCATACAAAGGGGGCAATTAACCAATACCACACGCTGGCTTAGGCATCCCTTTACCCGGTTTGGCTGCTCTTCTGCAGGTCATACATACGAGCGTGTAAAGCCAATACCCAAGTCTGGCCAGGCACCACCTTTCCCCGGGTTGGCTGTTCTTTGCAGGCAAACATACAGACCAGTGAAATCCAATACCACAAGTCGGCTCAGGCACCATTTAAAACCGGTCTGATTTTCTTCTGCAGGCTACTCAGGGAAGTGTAATAAAACAACAATCGGGGCTTGGCACCACCATTACCCTTTTTTGGCTGTTTTTTCTGCAGGCAACATACGGGGCAGTGTGGGGCCAATACCACAATTTTCGGGCTCAGGCACCCCCCCTTTACCCGGCCTGGCTGTTTTTCCGCGGTCATACTAATACAGGGCAGTGTTAAAGGGGGTTTTTATGTTTCTTTAAATGGTCTTCAAATAAGGGACATGAAAAAACAACTTTGCAATTGGGATTCATTAGAAAAGTTCCCTTTGTTCCCCACAGTTCCCTTATTTGGTTTTTATTTAAAATGATACCTTGGGGGGTCAACCCTCCGACCCCCTCCCCTTGAAATTTCACTACGAGATATTTACATTCTGAACAACCCCTGGGTCATTCAGGGAGCTGTGTCTCTACTCAGAGTTAGGGGCCGTAGTATTTCGTCTCCACCCCTAGCAAAACAGCTACGCAGATTGTACAATGAGAAAACATGACAGTTTTGACCCTGTGCCTAACTCTCCGCATACAGAATCTGTGCCCTTCAAAAAGCTGTAATCTCCCACTTTAATCAGTGCTCAGATTAATTGATGCACCCGTGGGAGTAACAGCCTTATAAAATAAGACGAAGGGAGGAACACGTGACATGTGGACTCAAAGGGAGGGGGGGGGGGTCTAGGCCAGCAATGAAGGGGGGATAAAAAAAAAAACAGCTGGGAGGGGAAGAAACGAAAACCGCAATTCACAGAGCGAGAAAAAAGAGAAGTGTGACTCAGCCCAAGAAAAGCGGTACATCCCCCTTTTAAACCAATACCACAAGCTGGTCAGCACCACCTTTACCCGGTCTTGTTCTTTTGCGGTCTACATCGGGCATGTAGAGCCAATACCACAATCGGCTCGGCAACCTTTACCCTGGGCTGGCGTTCTTTTTGCAGGTCAAACATACGGGCAGTGTAAACCAAACCACAAGTCTGGCTCAAGGAAACCCCCCCTTTTCCTGGTCGTTCTTTTGCAGGTCAAATCAGGGGCAGGTAGACCCAATACCACAAGTCTGGCTCAGGCACCACCTTTACCCCGGTTGGGGTTTTTCTGCAGGTCATACAACAGGCGCAGTGTAGAGGCCAATACCACAAGTCCGGCTCGGGCCCCCCCTTTACCCGGTCTGGGTTCTTCTGCAGGTCATACAAAAGGGGAGGTAGAGCCAATACCACAATCTGGCTAAGCACCACCTTTACCCCGGCTGGCTGTTCTTTTTGAGGTCAACTACAGGCAGTGTAGAGCCAATACCACAAGTCTGGCTCAGGCACCCCTACCCTTGGGTTGGCTGTTCTATCTATTCTGCCATAGATTTTGGGATCAAAGAATCATAAATGTTCTAAACCTAAAAATAAAATTTTTTATATATATAAAAAATTTATACAAATTTAGAATTGCCTTAGTACGATTAAAAAGATGAGCAATATATTAAAAATAGATATAGTTATACATATAATATTCTCATGGTGGCCAATAGTTTAGGGATTTTGGGTGGAGTTAACTAAGCTTTCGATCAATTGTACCCCACAATAGCAGGTCCCATGGGCTTTACTATATCCATAGCAGCCATATGGGTCCCAGGAATCAAGGAGGCTCACTCAGGTACAAGCACACTGTTCCTTTCTGGAGGGAACAAGTAGTTGGTGGTTTTACACTATATAGCATCACCGTGTGAGTTCCCTTATATATGACAGCATTATTGATACCTTTAATTACTGCTACCCATGCTGCTGTTTTATTTGTTAGGTGGTGTTGTCCTATCTCATTTTGCTATAGGGTCCTATAGATTCTGTTTATGCTCCTGGCAGGTCAGGTACCAAACAGACAGAACTGTATGCACCGATGTATACACACAACATGGTATACAAGGATGGGGGCACTTTTTGATTATATGACTGGAATTCTTTTTTTGCAAGATCAGAGAGTTTTCCATGGACTTTTACATTTAATGACTATTGGTCATACACATAAAGGTGCAACCTAGCGCTTTGTAATTGTTTAACTTTAGAACAAGCATTCGTGACACAATAAGACTCGGGCATGATGTACAAATGCTTTCCTTCATTACAAAGGGAACATGATGCAGGTACACTCACACAAAGACATCAGACCGAGATCAAATACTTTACATAACTCTGTACAGAAAGCATAGAACTAGAATTGATGGACAAAGAACAGATTGTATTCTCCTGCAGAAGTTTATGCCGGGGCTTCTGACTGTATTAGCATGAATGGTGAATATTGTTCAGGAATGTAGAAGAACATTTAATGTGCTGTAATGTAGATACAGGTAAATATGGATCAACCTCTATAGCAAATACAGAGTGTAACAGACTTCCACAATAAACACACAAATGTTATGGCGACCACATACAAGGGGCGATGCCCACATTAGTAGGATTCACTCAGTGAGGATCAAGTTTCCTCGAAGTGGTTTTCTCAGTACGATGATTAGCTTTCAACATATAGGGACAGGTAAATAAAGGCCATTTTCAAATACATTGCTTTTTTATTTTGCTTTTATGAAGAGATTAGAGAGATTTTCGTCTTTTTGTATAGTGTATGTAAGCTTCTGGTTTCAACTGTATATATATATATATATATATATATATATAATATATATATATATATATATATATATATTATATATAATATATATAATATATATATATATATATATATATATATATATATACAAATATATATAATATATATATATATATATATATATATATTAATATACACAGACACATATGTATTGTAGGGGATTAGTGCAAAACGACAGGTGCTTCTATTGTCTTGCCACCCATTTTCCAGCAGACATTAGAAACAAACAAAACCAAGACTTATTTCAGCCAGTCCGCAGGTCTCCCACCACAGTCCTTAGCAGAGACCCCAGGCACCTATATATCAGGCCCAGTCCATGTTGCCCACAAGGACTTTCACCCCTCCAGCGCACATGTAGGCACATGCCTCCATGGAAGGACTTTTGTGCTTCCCTCAGCATCCGAGGCTGTTATTCCCCAGTAACTTGCAAGAAGATTGGAGAACCACACCCCCAGATCACCTGACCTCCAGGCTTACATAGGCCTTCCAAATCCTTGCCTGGACCTGAAGTGGGAGCAGTCATCCCACCCAGCTCTTTGACTGCTCCAGTGAAAGGCCGACTCAAACTAGCTGCTGTTGCAGACAAACTAACTTTAAACGTGTCAGTGGCCTAATGCCGCTGACACAGAAATATCTGGCCTTCACTCCACCAAAGACTGGAAGTTTGGCGACACATACCTCTATAACAAGGCCTTGTGCCTTCCTATGCTATATATATCACGGGCACCAATCCCATGCAGATCTGAGTGTTGGAGTCTATACAATGATTACTGCTTTGGATTTAGGTTATGACAATCCAGGCCCAGATGATTTGGTCCAGCCTGGGTTTTGGGTTACTAATCGTCAGCCTGTGGGAAAATCACGCAACCAACCAGAAGTTTGCTGGTATATGATACACCTGCTTTTTCCTGTCTAACTGGCAGGCTTCTAATTGGTTTCTAGGTTTTCCTGTAGGCTTTTGATTGGTCTGGGCCCCCATATAATGCTGGTCATTGGTTTTCTACCATTGAGAATAGCAATGTTACACATGAGCTAGCTTAGTACAATCATTTTAATGAATATTTATTGTGTTTTCCGTGGGTTTTGTGTTATAATCCATAACATGTGCTATATATAACCTAGGAGTGATGGGTCTCCACTGGCCATAGATCAATGGGTTCTAAAGATCCCCTTATTAGGCATCGGTCGCATCCATTAGGCTCCATCCACACGACCAGTATTTCAAATGCTCATCTAGTACCAAATGTAAACCTCTCCATGGTCCACAAGAGAAAATAGGTGCTGTAGTTTTGCTGTAAAAAAAAACTTCATTCTTGTGGAAAATGTAAGGAAATTTACTATTGATGTTAATGGGGATGGCTAAAAGCCTTGCATAGAACGCAGCCCAAACATTTGTATGTGGTTTTTAACACTCGTCCGTATCCAAAACTGCATAGAAATGAATGTGACTCATTTTGAATGTAGACCCTGATTAAAAAGACGACCCTAAATCAACATGCAATGCCATGTGAAATACTCATTGAACACCTCGTCGTCTGACGTGGTTTTCAGTGGCAGAATCAGACAAGTAATTTTACTTATCATGTGGAAGTACCTTTAAATGCACAAAACCTTTTGACAGGTTCTTTGTTATCTGCATCCATTCTTCAACATTTTCCTTTTTTCTCCTGCAGGTATTATAGGAATAGTATAACATCAACCAGCAGTGGTCTCTAACATGTGGCTTTTCAGCTATTGCAAGACTACAATTTCCATCATGCTAGGAGTTGTAGTTCTACAACAGTTGTAAAAGCAAAGACTGGATATTGCTAGTGTGCAGAAAGCCTAACAGCACTATAGCACCTTAAAGGATCTATTGGGGCTCTCAGAAGAAGCATTTAACCAAGACATACAAAACCAGATGATTAAAAAAAATCTGTATTTTTGATAAAGATCCTACATTTAACAAGTCAGAGCCAGAGAGACGAGTCACCAGAAAGGACTAAAGTGCTTCTAAAGGGATTCCTGGTATTGAATTCGCTTAACCTTGGCTCAGCGGTGGAAACTCCTTATTGCGGCAGGTAATCCCTTTAAGCAGAAGTTAAATCCTTAAAATGCCTGTGTGCACTGTTTCATGCCATTTTAGAGATGGAAAGAGCCAGGAAACAGGCATGAAAATTAAAATTTTCTCCTCAGGACATTTTTTTCTTCTTTAGCTTTGTGGAAACTAGTGTCTTCTAATTATATAGAATTTATATACCACAGGACAGACAGCAATATGTATAGCAGTGCAGCCAACTTCTTGCAGTCTTTTATATGTAAATTAAGGCCAGCTATGATTAACAGGAACATTTAATATCTGTATTTTTCCTCCATAGTAGAGGTCTTAGCAGACCCCCTTTATGTGGCTTGGTTTTGCTTCCCAAGACAAAATCCTAACCTACTTTTTTCCCCTTCATTCTCTTCACATTGTCCAACTTGCCACCACCACTGATAAGGTTCTCCACAGGTTCTCGCTCCATAAAAAACAGGGGAAACCATAGGGCTGTTGGTTGGATACAGTGAAGTATGTTCTTGAGGACCGTGGAGCTGATTCTTGGGACCCACCAGTGAAGTTGATTCCTGTGGCCAACCAGTGGAATGGATTCTTGGAACCCACCAGTGAAGTTGGTTCTTTGGGACCACAAGTGGAGTAGATTCTTGGGGCCCAGCAGTAGATTTGAATATTGGGGCCCATTCTACAGCTACTGTACCGTACATGTACCTTGTTTTCTGTCTCTCTTTTTCTGCCTTTGTCCCTGAAAAGAACCCCCAGGACTGCCATACCCAGGGGCACACCATTTCATGACACCCACCAAGTTTTTCTGCTGCTCCCTTTTGGGCCAGTCTGAACCTAGTTAGAGACAATCAAGAAAGATACATCAATGGACATTAAGCAACTGAAAGAAGCTGTGGAAAACAGGAAACCATGGGGAGAACTGACCCACAGAGCATCCAAGGGTCAGGCATGACTGAACGGAAAGAAAAAGACAAAGAAGGAGATGGAAACCAACAACACACAAAGGGTATACTACCAGTTTCCAGCAGCCCCACATGAACCACTTAGTCTGTCCCTATGGTACGTATACCATTGCTATTGACTTTCCTCTCTAGTTAACAAAAAAGCACCACATGTGGCTGACGCTCTATATGGCAGGATCTGATAGACAAACCCTTTTATAATATTAGTAAAGCTGTCTATACAAGTAGGGATAATGTAAACTTCTGGTTTCAACTGTAGATAGATTGATATATTAATACTTAAATGGAATGTGTCATCAAAAAATGACTTATTGTTTAACTCACATTTTTATGTTAAACACATTTTATGAATTTTTGGTTATTTTTTTTTAATTTTCCATACCACTCTCAGTATTTTTTTAACAATTCTTAAGTCCTGCAGTTTTCAGTTTGGTCACTAGGCCTAATAATCGTCTGACACTTCCTGCTCTGTTTAGAGAGCTTTCCAGTGTCTGCTCATTATCAGTAACAGCAGGGTCAAACTGAAAGGATACACCATTGTGTACAGATAACACAGAATCCACCAGTCACAAGAGGAGATGTCACAGCTCCTCCTCTCCCCTCCCTTCACAGTGAAAACTCTCCTATACAAGTCTATGGGACAGAATCAGTCTTAAGAATCATATGGGCAGGAAGCTGCTGGAAAGTATCTCTATGACTGCTGTTACAGCAGTGCAAGAAAGAATGTCTTCTCCACAATCATATATAGACGACCGAATTTAGATATCTACAAATCAGTATATGAAAACGACTAAGAGGAAATTAATAAGTAGCAGGGTCTTGATTTAATAAGTAAAAAAAAAAAAATAATTGCCGACAGATTCCCTTTAAAATCAACTAAAGAGTATTCAGGGATCAGACATGACTGAATGGAAAGAAGGAAGAAGAAAGGAGGAAAAAGAAAGAAGGAGAAAGAAAGAAAGAAGGAAGAAAAAAGAAAGAAGAAAAAAATAAAGAAGAATAAGAAGAAGAAAGAAGGAGGAAGAAGAAGAAGAAGAAGAAGAAGAAGAAGGAGGAAGAAGAAGAAGAAGGAGGAAGAAGAAGGAAAATGAAAATAAGGAGGCAAAGAAGGAGGCAAAGTAGGAAAAAGAAAAGAAGGCGGGGAAAGAAAAGAAGAGTGGTAAGAAAAAGAGAAAAGAAGAAGGAGAATAAGAATGTGAAGGAGGAGAAGAAAAAAATTCAAAATTGAAATGCAAAAGTTACATTTATAAGGAACATTCCCTGCATCATTTTGGTAGTTATTAACAGTCAGTAGAATTACTGCTTAATGATCTACAATGTGACTCCTTTTATTCTGCAGGTGAATATACTTGTTGTATTCTTCTTCTCAGTCTGAACATTGCTTCCGCCTCCTCCTCTAACTGAGCAACTTCAGCTGGTGACGCAGCCAGGATGTAACTCATAATGTACAATGTAATCGCTGTTATTCAAAGCAAGAATTCAATGCAGGAAAGCAATAAAGAGGAAATAGACAGGACTTACAGCCCACACTGCGGCAGCAAGAAGAAGTCTGGTTACCAGAGGAGGAGTAAAATTGTTTTCCTTCCTCCATATTAATAAAGAATAATATATCCATGTGTCATGAGGAGAGATGTGTGTTAAGGCAATTTATGCAAGTTCAGCTTACTGGGACATGCTCAGTGTGACATTTATATAGACATGTGCCTTAGTGGTTGTACCAATGTCAGCAGGAGCCTATTTAAGTGATGATAATCTTAGAATCCTACATGACTGCTGGATGCAGGAGCTCTGAAGAAGCAGCAGAGTTCAGGACGAATCAAGTCAATATTCTTATTTACCTGCTACAAAAGTGATAGTATGTGTATACAGATGCGGCAGAGCTGAGTTTGCATATGGCACAAACTATCCTGAAATGGAGTAAACTGTTGACGATGCATGTTCAGGGCCACCTTTTCCACACTAAGCAGTTGCCCGAGGGCCGCATAAGTATGGGGGCCCCAGGTGGCATATGTTTGTCTCAGGAATACAAGAAACATACCCTGGATCCCTTGGTTTGCTTTGCTTATTTAACTGTTTAAGTGTTTTTAAGATGTGCAAACAGTTAAAAAACCATGGTGGAGAAAGGCTCCCTGCCCTCCCAAATCGTCTTGTAGGCTGCAGGATGCTGGTGTCCAGATATAAGTGGTGTGATAATATTGGTGTGCTTGGGGTGGTGGGGTCGAGGCATGGCCAAGTGTAATGTCATGTATGTGGGCAGGGCCCACTGCAGTGCTATGCCCAAGAGCCCATAATTCTGTTAAAATGGCTCTGTGCACGTTAATATCTTAAAGGATTTATATGAGGTTAGGAAAACATGGCTGCTGTCATCCATGACCTTTCTCCTATTAGAATCGGTCTTCGGTATTGCTGTTTTTGAATAATACTTTTTTATGTCTTATAATCACTCTGATTCTTTTCATTGTATAAACAGTTCAGCCTCAAAGCATTTCTGCTCTCTTACTTCTGTTGGTTCTATTTCTCTCTATGCAACTCTCTATTGGTCACACTTTCAGTAGCTTTGCTGCTCAGTACCAACTTTATACTGATGACACCCAATTGTGACATCACCCCTGTACTACTCCACACTTCCCTAAACCTGATGTTTCCATCTCCATCTCTTACGCAGCACACCTGCAGTCTTGTGGGCATGTTAACTCAAATTTGTCTTCCAAGTAGGTAATTTGTTTGTTTGTAATTTTCTGACCTTGTTTCCAGATGGCAAAAAAAAATAAGGATACTTTCTTTCTCTGTTCTTCCAGGCTGAAGCAATGGTCAGGATGGTGATCTTATTCCCAGCTGTGTTGTTCATCTTGAAAAACGAGAGCTGACAAGTGTCAACCCTTTAGAGTTCTGTAGCTTTGTGCACTACATATTATAAACCTCCAGCAGTCCTATAAATGTTAGAGGCTCAGATAGGAATAGCAGAGCTATCCATCCACAGCCTGACCAGGAAGAGTGAGTTGGAATCTTGCTATGGCTCTGTGAAAGAGCATGTTCAGAAAACCCCTTTAAAAAGCAATGGCTTTAAAGGGGTTTTATCATTTCATTAAATGGTCTTCAGAATAAGGGCACAGTGAAAACAAGCAACTTTGCAATTGGATGTCATTAGCAAAGCTGTCTTGTATTCACAGTATTCCTTATCTTGTGTTTTTGTTTACCCCCCCTGGTCGAATTCACAGGAGAGAGCAGTCTCTCACTCAGAGTAAGGGACCGGCAGATTTTCACCGGCACACAGCCAGAAGAAACAGAATTACACTGAAGGGCTTACATAATCAGGAAATAGCACAATTTGTGTCGATCCCTGCCTGACTCAGAGTTAGGGGCCATAGCATTTTCTCTCTCCACACCCAGCAGAAACAGACTGCAACAGATTCTATAATGAGAAAACATAACAGTTTTGTCCCGGTGCCTAACTCTCCTGCATAGAAGGGAGATCTGTGCCCGTTCTTAGAGCTGGATTCAACTGTAACACATCTCCAGCTGTGAGAGGAGAGATCAGTGCTGAGTCTAGATTGAATGCAGCCTGTGGTATGTATACAGCTCTTACAAAATAAGACTGATACGGAGAGACACAGTGACATGTGGACTCAGGGAGGGGGGAGTCTTGGGAGCCAGCAGTGAAGGGGGGATGATGTCACCCAGCTGGGAGGGGAAGAAACGCCCCTGCATTTCTAGATTTGAGAAGCTCAGAGCAGTATGAATCAGCCGAACAAAGGAAGTGATACATCCCCTTTAAGAAGACTTCAATCACATACATATAATCTTGGTCTGCTCCAATAAGAAATTCGCAAGAATATTGGACAGGTAAAATAAAAAGGTTATGAATTACATAAAAATAAAGGACATAAGAAAATACTGTATTGTGTAGTGGGAAATGTATGGGATCACAGCTATCTGATTGTTGTGTCTTTCTATTTAAAATTGCCATTGAGATTTTACTTGGCAGGCCGAGTTCCCATACGGTATGTGTATTTATTTCTTTTGCAGTCTTGTAACCTCCATTGTTCAGAGTCTTTATAAACTAATGAAAACAGATTTACATTCTCAGAAGACGGCAAATCTCCTCTCGCTGGCTCCTGGAGGAAATTAATCACAGTGGTCATCAGGTGAAGCTTATTCTACATTATGTGGTGTACTGTACATTTTGTCCTTGCCTATTGTATGTACAAGGTATAAAGAAATAAAAAGATGTGTGTGTGTATTTATGTTTATTTACAAAGCTTGGGATTTAGCCTTTTCCTGAATCTCCTCATAGCTTACAGATCGGACGTTGAGCATCTTTAACTCTCGCACTACCTTCCCCTCTCACCCTCTCTCTGTTGGTGTCCCCAAGGGGTCAGTTCTGGGTCCCCTACTCTTCTCTATCTATGCTCTTGGACTGGGTCATCTCAAAGCATCACATGGCTTTCAGAATGACTTGTATGCTGACAACATTAAACTCTACATCTCCGGGCCAGTTGTTAACTTTCTTCTCTCCCTGATCCCAGACTGTCTATTGCCCTCCTAAAACCTCTATGGTGTGCCGAGAAGAACCCTGGCAGCAAAAAAGCAAATCACAACTGTTCTTGAATCCCTATGATTTGCAAATAGGATTAGAAAAATATTTTTTTCAATGGAATACCTGTTGCATTGGGTGTTATGGAAGAACCCTGGCAGCAAAACAGCAAATCCCAACTGTTCTTGAATCTCTATAATTTGCAAATAGGATTAGAAATATGTTTTCATCAAAGGAATATCCGTTGATCGGGTTCTTATGGAAAAACCGTGGCAGTAAGACAGCAAATCACAAGTGTTGTTAAATCCCTATAATTTGCAACTGGTAAATACAATTAGAAACAGATTTTTTTTCTATGGAATATCTGCTGAATGGGATCTTATGGAAGAACCCTTACAGCAAATCAAAAGTGTTCTTAAATCCCTATAATTTGCAATGGTGCTAACCATGTCTTCTCCACTGGCTGCACCCCCAAAACAGCAGACATGCACTTTTGGGCCCTCAGACTGAAGATATGAAAGTTGCAGACATCAATTAAAAGCTCCCTAACTTTTGCTGTGTGTAATTCCCCTAAGCTTACTGCCCCCAATCTAACTAATCTAAGTAGCAGTTTTTCCAGTATACAATTGCTGTGAAATGGGTTGCCTGCATGCATTCAAGCATGCAGACACAGAAAGCAGTGTGTTCAATACAAAGAGTAAAGTCGAAATGGCATTCAACTGGAAATACAGTGTAATACATAGACCAGGGTCATGATTTCAGCAGACAATGAGTTCCCTACACCCTCACTGGTGATGTTTTTGGACACTAAATTATTTTCTGCAATGATCAGATATCTGCAAAAGTACAGAAAGCAGCTCAAAGTGAAAGTGAAAAAAGGCACGCCGAACTCACGTGTAGTACTCGAACTTTATTCGAACGGCCGTAAAAAGTTTGGTTTTGCTCAAGTTCTAAATGTTCGTAAAGTTCGACTCAAACTAACCTTTTCTCGAACGGTTCGCTCAACACTAGCGTCTTGTGCTGTTTCCAATTCCTCACTATTGGTCATCTGCATTGTTACCACCAGCAGGTGACTATTCTGGGAATCTCAGCCTGATGATTTGTAATCTTCCTTAATCCGGGTTAGGGTAAAATAGCAACTCATCTGCAGATAGCTGTTTCGGAGTGTTGCCATTTATCAGGGTAAAGTTGAATATTGATTGGTTATGTGTGAGGAAATAAACTTAACTCAAATGGGGCTTTGTTTCTTATCAGCAAATAGCTTCATGTCAGTGTGTGGTGAATTTTTTTCCCTGATCAATCCACAGGAACCTAGTTGTATTTTATAAGCAGGGACAACCAGCCAGTGTTCTACTGTGCACTGATGAGGGGCAATAACCAAAACAGCTGTCTGCAGATCATTAAATGTTGTGGCTTTATTAATCTCTTTCACATTGCAAGGCTCAGTGAGTGGGATGTGACTTGAGGAATGCTACATCCAAATGATGGTGCTGTAAAGTCCCAGCTCCTAGCCCATGAGTATTTTAGAATATATTTTTATGCAGTCAGATACCATTGTACATACGACTAACCAGAAGGTTAATAAAAGAACCTTACATGCACAGACCCCATGTGGGGGCATACAGGATTCTTTTTGGTCCGTAGGTAACTTGTGTGCCATAAAAGACTAACCTTATAATACAGAAAGTGATAAAACAAATATACATTAGGGATTAGCGTCTGATTCTGCTGCATCCCCCCTTCAGTGCCCAATGGAAGCTGTAACCAGCTCAGAGACCGATCTCAGTGGATGCTACATGGACATGTACAGCAGACGCTGTGTGGTTGTGTTTACATAGCCACAAAAGTATTAGCTTTTCAAAATGCACATTTTCTCCGAGAACACAACAGGTAGCGTTGTTTCCATGGAACAGTATGTGTCACTTCAGTACATCGCGCATCGCTGTGATTCATTACAATGACATTTGAATGTTGAGCACGGCGACAGATAGTTTAAGTCAAGGTGCAGCTGTGTGCACGTCACTGGATGTGTGTGCTGAATGCAATGGCCACAATTATAACATTGTCATTTCTCCGACAGTTCTCCATCTGAGAATATGATACAAAGTTTATTGTATTTCTGCCATGATCACAGAGATATTATATCTGCTATGTCAGATTGCCCCAAGTACTGTACAATGCCTTGTAATTATCCAAAAGGGAACTAATTAAAATCTAAGAAATAGAACTGCTTAACATGTGAAACATCAGATCAATGTGCTGCTAAATACAAATGGTATTTTTGTATTATGGTAATTGATAGCTCTCATAGAGAACTACAGTATGAATTACGCTTCGTCTCCCCTGGCGTACAATACGATCACATCGTACGCCCAGGAAGAGAAGTGACATGTCAATTGTTAGCGGCACTTACACGCCACTGACAATGCATTGGAATGGGGCTGGCCGGGGGCTGCCTCTCCCATGCTTTGGAAGTACGAAGCATGCTTGATAAAGACCCTTTTGGAAAGGGTCGAAATGTTGCACTATTTTGTACTGGGATTCTACTTTATTAAAGGACACCTGTTTGCTGACGCCTATCTTGACTTTTTGCTTTTGGAACTTTGAAGAAAAGATTGGCCACATTTTCATTCGGCGATTTTTTGCATGGTGGGTGATCCAGGATATATTGGATGGTCGGTGCTGCTCTAAATGCATTGAATTGGATATCATTACAAAGTACATCTTGTCCTGGAATATAAAAATGACTATGTAGGTGGGAAAATAAAAAAGTGATGGCTTTTGGAATGCAGGGAGTAAAAAAACTTAGGGCGACATGTCCCAACATGTCAAAATCAGTTTTTTGTTCTATTTTGCGGCAAACCCACTTTTTACGCCATATTCTTGTTGTAAATGAACTGTCGCACACCAAAACTAGGAGTATTATACGCCGGGAACGTCCTTTGTAATGCGCCTAAATATGGTGCACTGTGCGCCCCCGTTGCAAAATGCGCTTATTGAGGCACCTTACAAATGTTATGCGTCCCCGTCGGGCAATGAACATTCGATAGACGCATACCACATACTACCAATGATATGCTATGTGCCGCAAGTTGAGCAATGCGCCCTTTTTTGATGCAATGCGCCCTCTTTTGATACGATGCGCCCTTTTTTGATACGATGCCCCCTTTTTTGATACAATGCCCCCTTTTTTGATTGATGCCCCCTTTTTGATACAGTGCCCCTTTTTTGATACAATGCCCCCTTTTTTGATGCAATGCGCCCTTTTTTCTTACGATGTGCCATTTTAGGCACATTAAGAAATCTATGCAAGGTATACCAATTTTTAGAAAGTATCGAACTTTCAGACGCACTTTACACTGATTTAATGCGCCTAAAACTGGCATAGATACGCCACTTTTCGGACATGTCGCCCTTAGAGACATAATATTATGACCGGCTGTCAGGAAGGGATTATATAGCCATAAGAAGAAGTATGTATTAAAAAGCACAACAGGAGCGAGTCTGAAATAAGTAGCCCCATTATCACTGAATGTTTTTTTTTTATGTGTTAATGATTAACTGTTTTCTTTTTATTATCTGTATGTTTGCGGTTGTTGTCTTTTTGTCTAAATAAATTAGGCTTTTTTTTTACATTTTTGGTATATTTTCAGATGTCAAGACAAGCAACATAGATACCACATCATATGCACAGAATTAGAAAAAATTACAAATATTTCAGAGTAGTCTAGCTCTAAGTATATTCTTCAGTTCTTTCTCTTTTTTTTTCTTAATTTCCAAATATGAGTCATGTCATAAAAGCCTCATGTCCATGGCCATATTATGACTCCATCCAAGAGAGGTAATATAGCGACCACGGAAGCCTTTAAGCATGTTTACTGAGAAGTGACATGCAAGTGATAACAATTAGAAATGGCATAAGAGGACATGCTTTCCAATCAACATCACGCTGTGTAAGATAGTCAAGGCTATGAGGCTTTCTTGCACAAGTTATGATTGTTGAAAAGAAGCATGGTTCAGGTGGCATCTATTATCCATCTCGCCAGTGACCGCCTTCCAAAAAGCCAAGGTTTTGTTTCGGTTTTTTTTTCTTCATTTAGTGTCTTAGAATAAAACATGGTAAAACATGATTGATAAGAGGACATTGGACGCTGTGTGGAATACCTTTCTACTCTGATCACACTGTATTTCTCAACATATGTATATAGATTACAGCCACCTACTCCTCTAAAACCATCTATGTTTAATTGAGTGTATGCTACTGTTTTGTTGTATCATTATGGATATCAATATAATCTCTATGTCTATCAATTCAATGTTCTGTACTATAAAAACATGTTCTAGAATATTTTAGAACCTCAGTAGTAAACAAAGATGGTTGAGTAGTAAAATGAGGTGAACATTAAAAGAAAATGGGTGAGATGTGATGTTCTCCTGCCTGATGCCTCAGAAGTATTTGCCCTAAGCTGTCGTCTTGTCTTGAGAGTCTAGAAAGTTTACAAAGTCAAAATCAAGTCCAACAAGAACAACAAGGTTTGTGGAATTTAAAAAGATGCCCTGTCTTAAAGAATCTATCTTGATGCATGATTTTTTGCGGGGGTTTAAAAATAACGGGGGTAAATTACGGGGAAATAGGGTTCGCACAACAGTGCACATTGATTTTTAACAAATATCCAATAAGTTGGATGCCTCTATTAATCAAAAGACTTTTTTGCATCAGCAATTCCATGTATTCCATGTGGACCTGGACCATCCATGTATTACATGCTACAAATTTGAGTTTAACATTTAGGATTTCTCCTGTAGTGGCCACTGTTTTTACCTCTACAACTTCTCCTGGCAATAAATTGTAAAGGGTTCCAGGAGATGGACCCATAGGATGACCCTGTAAAGAATCCTGGGGGCTGACAGGTCCCGTTCTTAAAATTGGGTTTAGGGCAGTGTAGAATGCGCTAGAATGTTTTGAACCTGCAAGTTCCTTTTCATACAGGTTTTAGTGTAGGGGCCAATACGGGCAAGTTCTGGCGGGCCCAAAACCTTTTTCCCTGGTCTGGTGTTTTCCCGTAAGGTAATAAATACAGGGCAGTGTAGAAACCCAAAACGCAAGTCTGGCTCCCGGGACCCCCCTTTACCCTGGGCTGGCTGTTTTTTCTGCAGGGCATACATAAGGAAAGTGGAAAAGGGCCCAAAACCACAAGTCTGGGGTCAGGGGACCCCCTTTTCCCCGGTTGGCTGTTTTTTCCCGCAGTTCAAAACATACAGGGGGTGTAGAGACAATACCACAAGTCCCGTCAGGCACCACCTTTACCCTGGTTTTGGCTTTTACTTCTACAGGTCATACAAAAAAGGTCAGCCCTGGGGCCAATACCAAAAGTCGGGGTCAGGCACCACTTTTAAACCCCAGTCTGGTTTTTCTTCGCAGGACATACCCTTAGGTGCAGTGTAGAGCCAATAACCCCAAGTCTGGCTAGGCACCACCCTTTTTCCCTGGGCCCGGCTGTTTTTTTCTGCAGGTTTATACATATAGGGGGAAAATGTAGAGCCAAATTTCCACAATTTTGGCTCAGGCACCAAACCTTTTAAACCCCAAGGGCTGGCTGTTCTTCTGACCGGTTTATACATATAGGGGCGTGTAGAGGGAATACCACAAGGGCCCGGCCCCAGGCACCAAACCTTTTCCCCCGGTTGGTGTTTTCTGCAGTCATACATACAGGGGAGTGTGGAACCAATACCACCCGCTGGCTAGGGACCACCTTTACCCTGGTCTGGCTTTTTTCTTTTTGCAGGGTTTTTTCAAAAAGGACATGTAGAGCCAATACCACAAGTCTGGCTCAGGGCCCCCCTTACCCTGGGCTGGGTTTTTTTTCCGGGAGTTTTATACATACAGGGGAAATTTTTAAAAATACAATACCAAAAAGTCTGGCCCCAGCCAAACCCCCCTTTACCCTGGTCTGGTTTTTACTTCTACACCGGCAACCTACCCGGTTTACGTAGAGCCCAATAAACCCCAAGTCTGGCTCATGGGAAACCCCTTTTAAAAATTGTCTGGGTGTTTTTTCTGCAGGTCCCTACAAAAAGGGCAGTGTGGAACCCCAATTTCCACAAGTCTGGGTAAGGGACCCCTTTTTCCCTGGTCCCGGGGTGTTTTTTCTGCAGGGCCCTCATACAGGGTTTGTGTAGAGCTAATAACCCCCAAGTCTGGCTCATGGGACCCACCCTTTAACCCCGGTCTGGTTTTTTTCTTCTGCAGGGGCCCCCCTACATACGGGCAGTGTAGAGCCAATTTCCAAAAAGTTCCCGGCTCAGGCACCAAACCTTTTTTTTTTACCCCCCATCTGATGTTTCTTTCCCGCAGGGTCACCCCAAAAAACAGGGCTTTGTAAAAGCCCAAAACCACCCAATTTTGGGTCAAAGGGCCCCCTTTACCCTGGTCTGGTGTTCTTTGCAGGTCATACTATAAAGGGCAGTGTAAAAGCCAATAAACCCAAAAAGTCTGGGACCGGCACCAAACCCTTTTCCCCGGTCTGTTTTTTCTTTCAGGTCATAATACAGAGCAGTGGGAGGGGCCAAATACTACAAGTCTGGGGGCAGGCACCAGCTTTTTTTCGGTCTGGGCTGTTTTTTCTGCCGGTCAATATATACAGGCATGTAGAGCCAATACCAAAGTCTGGCTAAAGGGACAATCTTTACCCCGGTCTGGCCCGTTTTTTCTACAGGGCAAACATACAGGGGCAAAATTAGAGCCAAAATTTAAAAGTCTGGTTCAGGGGACCACTTTACCTGGGGCTGGCTGTTTTTCTGCAGGTTCCCCTACATTTCAGGGCAGGGTAGTACAAATACCCCAATCTGGCTCAGGAACCCCCCTTTTTTCCCTGGGCGGGCCTTTTCTTCTGCAGGGCCCTACCCTACAGGGAAATGAAAAGCCAATACCACAAATTTGGCTCAGTCCCACCTTTAGCCCGGGCGGTTGTTTTTTCTGCAGGTCCCTTCATAAAGGGCAGTGGTTTGAGCCCAAAACCAACCCAATCCCGGCTCAGGGGACCACCTTTAAAACCCCGGTATTTCTGTTCTTTTGCAGGGCATATATACAGGGCAAATGTAGAGCCAATATGACAAAATCGGCTCAGGGGAAAACCTTTTTCCCTGGTCTGGCTGTTCTTCTGCAGGTCATAAAATTTCAGGGGGGAGTGTAGTACAAATACCCCCAAGTCTGGTTTTTTACCACCTTTACCCTTTTTTGGGTTTTTCTTCTGCAGGTCCCTACATAAAAGGGCAGTGTGTACCCCAAAACCACAAGTCTGGCTCAGGCCCCCACCTTTACCCTGGCTGGCTGGGTTTTTCTGCAGGGCATAACATACAGGGCCGTGTAGAGCCCAAAACCAAAAAATTTGGCTCAGCACCACCTTTTGCCTGGGCTGGTTGTTCTTCTGCAGGGCAAACATACAGGGCGTGTAAGCCAATACCAAAAATCTGGCTCAGGCACCCCCTTTACCCTGGTTTTTTCTGTTTTTTCTGCAGGGCAATATTCAGGGCTTTAGAGCCCCAAAATGACAAGTCTGGCTCAGGCAACCCCTTAAGCTGGGGCTGGCTGTTTTCTGAGGGCAAACATACAGGGGGAGGGTTTTAGAGCCAATATCACAAAGTCTTTGGGTCAGGGGACCACCTTTACCCTGTTCTGGTTGTTCTTTCAGGGCATACATCGGGCAGGAGAGCCAAACCCAAATCTGGGTCAGGCACCAAACCTTTTACCCTGTTCTGGTTGTTTTCTGCAGGGGCAAACATTTCAGGGGGAGTGTAGTTCCAATTCCACAAGTCTGGCTTCAACATACCTTTTCCCTGATCTGGCTTTTTTCTTCTGGGAGGTCTAAAAAACAGGGGGGTG
Organism: Phyllomedusa bahiana; assembly: GCA_025379985.1. Taxonomy (NCBI): domain Eukaryota; kingdom Metazoa; phylum Chordata; class Amphibia; order Anura; family Hylidae; genus Phyllomedusa; species Phyllomedusa bahiana. The sequence continues at coordinate 994 of JAODAL010045024.1, read as the reverse complement.
TAGGCCCAATTTCCAAAAAGTTGGCTCCCGGCACCACCTTACCCTGGTCTTGCTGTTCTTCTGAGGTTTAATATACAGGGCAGTGTAGAGCCAAAAATTTACAATCTGGGGTTTAGGCCACCACTTTTTCCCCCGGTCCCGGCTGTTCTTTGCAGGTCATAAATACAGGGGCAGTTGGGTTAAAAAAAAATAAACCCCAAAAATCCGGCTCAGGCACCACCTTTTTCCTGGTCTGGCTGTTTTTCTGCAGGTTTATACATTTCAGGGCCCGTTTTAAATACAAATACCACAAGTCAAAGGGTCAAAGTACCCCCTTTACCCTGTTTTTTGGTTGTTTTTTTGCAGGTATTTCGTACAGGGCAGTGTTTTGTAACCCCAAAACCAAAAAGTTGGCCAGGGACTCCCTTTAAAACCCTTGGTTTTGGCTGTTTTTTCTGCCCGGGCATTACATACAGAGCAGTGTTGTTAAAAAAGGGTTTAGGCAAATTTATTTCTAAATGCACACTTTTCCCGGGATCTATGGTTTGGGTTTTGTGTATTCCCCTGATGATCCCGTACGAAAGGGGGAAAAACGCTTTTGGGGAAAAAAGGGGACAAGCCTCAGCAACGGGAAAGTAAGATACCTAAATGAAAAATTATATGTTGGCCCTATAGGCTTTATCGACAAAGAAATGAGGAAAAATTTAGTGCCCTTGATTGTTTTTTATCCCAATAGGTTTTGTTTTGTGTGTTTTGATTTCCCCCAACAATTTTAATTTATTTATAAAATCTTTTTTTGGGAAAATCCCCATGAAATTCCATGTTTTACAATGCTTTTTCCATTTCAAAAACCCCGTGGGAATGTTTTCCATCCTTTTAGCAACAAATTCGAGGGGGGATAATGCTGGGGCAAGTGTGTGCACACTGCCCCCATTTAGAAGCCCGGATCCGGATCCCAAAAAGAGCAAGTGGCGGGCAAATGGAGAGTCCATTGCCAAACCCGGGAAGGGGAAGG